>CALSBV010011267.1:2131548-2142718 GCA_943590825.1 Bovichtus diacanthus | reverse complement strand
CACACACACACACACACACACACACACACACACACACACACACACACCAGACCTGTCCAGGAGAGCAGTTGCACCCAGGGGTGCAGGGTCCAGTTAAACACTGAGTGTGTGGCCACAGGTCCTCACAGGTATATGGACAGGAACCTGAACAGTCACTAAACACCTGCCCGCTCGGACAGTCTGTAACACACATAGACAAATGAATGTGCAATGAATTACATCATGTCTCATGTATGTTTCAAAAACATTTTTTTCTTTGAGCAATTTATAATCTAGGTCTTCAGAATAGATTGTCTCAGTCACATTTGAGGTCACACCTTTGACACCATAACACTATAAATAAACTTACTGAAAATAACACTCATTAAGGTTCTTATGAGTTGGTTGGCAACCACTTTATTTAACTAGAAGAGTCCTGAAGTTTAACTGCCGGAGTTATATTGCTTGTTAGATGTATAGTAAGTAAATGTGCTCAATGATGTGTGTTTGCGTTACCAGGCAAGCAGCTGTTGGTGTTACAGGCAGTGTGCTGTTCAAGTGGTCCAACACAGGTTGTCCCACCAGGCTCTGGCTCTCTAAGGACTGTCTTGTTCCTCATAGACAACCCGCCACCACATGTGGCGCTGCACTCAGTCCAGGTGGACCACTCGCTCAACAAACATCCCACTAGAGAGAGTGAGGACACAGGTGTATTGACAGGTGATAAATGTGCCCTTTTAACACTAGGTTGAATTAGTGTGATGTAAAAAAAAAAAAAAAAGGGGCAATTGTGCATGTGGGTATTTTTCCAAGTCAAACCTGGACATGATGGCAGATCACAGTTCTCTGTCTGTATGGTGTCGGCACAGGATGGACCACCCTCTGTGTCCTGGCAAAGGCGTGTCCTCATCAGCTGGCCACGTCCACAGGAGGCTGAGCAGGAGCTCCATGGGCCCCAGGGCTCATAAACCGGGCACTGAAGCTTGGTGCACACCAGAGTGCCATTCTCACACACACTTAAGATAAAAGGGGGAGTGTTTGAAGAGGTGAGATAAAAGCTGATCTCATGCTGATAAGTAAGGTATGTGAACGTTACAGGCAAGTATAACAGCCTACAACAGGCTAAAACAATCGCTCTTAATGTGAGATATCCTCTACTAATATTACAGACCAATTTTGACGAACTTTTCTAAAAGCTCAAACTCGTAACTTTGACTATCACATCCAAAAATAAAATTCACACAATGCTGTTCTCACCAGGTGTTACAGTCCATTGAAAGCTTCTCTTTAGGGATGAACTCCAGCGTCCCATTGCCCGATGGGATACCACAGCGACACTCTGTCACTGACACACAGTGGCCGTCCTGCAACAACTGTCCCTTTGGACAACGACAACCTGAGAAATAAATTAAAAATTAAATAAATGTAAAAATAAAGAAACATATTTTGCTGTCTGATCCATTAATAAAAACAAACAGTCTTTTAAGCTACTCTTCATGCTACAAGTCAAAGACTACCTGGATGACAGGCTCCTTGGAGACACTGCACATGCTCCCATAAGTCAGTACAGCTGCGAGGACATTGATTGGCACAGCTCTCTTGGTAGGTCCGCCCTCTATCCTCACAGCGCTCACCTAGGAGACAAGGAAGTTGTATTAATCTCCTTTGTGTTTAGGATGATCTAGAGAGTTTTAAGAAGAAAAAAGGAGCAGTTGTACCTGGGCAGAGTCCTGTGTTGCAGCTCTGACTCTGTGTCTGTTGGCTCTTACAGCGGGGTCCTGGAGGAGAGGCCAGAGGCAGTCTGTAGCGCTGCCTGACTCCACCGCTGCAAGGCTCTGCACATGCTGTCCAGGCGCTCCAGACACTCCACTGACACAGATCTGGAATGGGTAGAATGATTATCATAACACCATCGACCCTGTTGTCATCCATTATAATAACTGTAATTATCATGACTGCTGTAATAGCTGTAATTGTTGTAATCATCATCCACAACAACAAAAGCATATTTACGGTTTATGGACTGCTGTACAAGCATACTTGAGCTGGTGAGATATCTGATTATATGTTAGCGATAACAGTTTGTTCCATTTATTCATAGTAAACAAAGCCTATTTATCCTCACTGAGCAGTTGCAGATATCTGGACTAACTATGATCAAGTACAAGACCTTAATTATTTGACATGCAAATCAAACTTAAGGTCCATTGGGCATGGTAGTATTTCAGAGACATTCCCATTTATATCCAAAGCTGAAGGGCCAGAAAATAATGGGGGAGATCATTCTTTGCATACACACACCAAATCCAATCAACCTTACAGTGTGTATCCCCACAGGGAAATGGACATCAAACTCTTCCCTTCTTGAAACCCCTTTTCCATTTTCACTCCTTTGGGAAATACTGACAATAGGGCAGTGGGGATGCACAATGCCATTTTGCACTGTGGATACTTATAACAAGGTCCAAAACTATCTACTGATGGTAACTATTAATCTGAACAGGCAGTAGTGAACTGAAACATAATACATGCATCACAGTTAAAATGGTAAAAATTGACTGGAAAATGTTCACTTTTCTAATCTGGTAGGAATCCTACTTGCAGGATTGAGACTACTTTGTGTCCATTTATAATTCCACATCTGAGTGAACAAAAATGACAATGAGCTCCCCAAGGCTCCATTCCCGGACCTCTTCTGTGCAACCTCTAAAATCATCTTCCACTAGCTCAGATTGTCGAAAACAAAAACTTCCTACCATAGTTATTTGAATGACGCACAGATTTACATAAAAATATCTCCTAGTCATCAGGTGACTACAAGAATACATTCAGAATTCAAGTACCCAAAGTAACCCAAAGTTATATATCAATAGTTCTGTTTTTAACTGCCTTTTATTAAATAAAATTCTGAGCCATTTGTTTAAATTCTCACTAGAGTGTAACTGCACTGCATTTTTTACATTCTGTTTAATTCAATTTTAGCTTATATTTATTTTTTATTTATTTAGGTTTATTTAAATGATGATCTTTTTATATAGGCTTTTGTGTGTTATACAACTTGTCAAAAAACCTTTCTTTGTCTTATGTAAAGCATTTAAAAATGTCCTTGTTGTTGTACAAATAAACTTGCCTTGCATTTTAGTCCACCCATTTATTTGGCATGAAAGTATTTCTTCTGTTAAACTATTGTTGGCCTCTTGGTTGAGCACCATTACCTCGGCAGATTTTAGCATCTGGACAGAGCCTCTCCTCCACCAGTGGTCCTGGACATTGGCTATTCTCCTCCTCTCTAGTGACCGGCAGACCAGAATCCAGGTCCAAACAGGCCCGGAAACGCCTCTGGATTGAGACCATCTTACTGCCACTGAGAAGTCCAGCTTGGGAGTTGCTGTGCTGCAGGGAGGACGAAGGTACACAGGGAGAGCAAGGAGTCCATTCTGACCACTCGCTGAGGATGACTGAAAGAAGGTAAGAAAAAGAAAAGTAACAGGATGATGGTATTATTAAACCAGGAGCTCTTAACATTATTCACATTTACTCTGCTTTCTTACCTTTACACTCTCTCATGTCACACTGCAAAGTTCCAATGTGGCAAAGGCTGGAGGACAGAGCAGTCCACAAACAGATTATAATCACAATATGTCAAACGGAGTCATAGATCTCAGACGAGCAGAGAGCAAACATGGATAAAAAGAGAAATAGCAGAGAATGATTAAGATGCAGCACAAATACAGTGGTAGCCATGGCAAAAGTCCTTCATACAGCATTTATCCTATTAATGCAGGGCTTGGTTCTGCAACAACACAATTAAGACACGGCTGCTGTTACTTAGTATTTCGTCTCATTTCTTAAAATGTAAAAGTTGAAAACTACGTTGGTGACTGATACAAAAAACAGGATGCCCTCTGCCATAGCACCATATGTTTTAAACAGCCAGGGTCTAACCAGGTACTGCAGCCTATGGCGACCGTGGCCCCCTGAGGGACAGAGACAGGTGTGGGTGGTTGTCCTGAAGCTTGGTGCTGCAGGTGGACGCAGCCACACTCCTCTGGAGGAACACAGCTACCATTTTTCTGCAGCAGGTCCTGAAAAGGAAAACACACATTTCACAAAAAAGAGGAACTGATGGGGTAAAAGTTTTTTTTGTTTTGGTTTATTTGGTTTTTAATATGGATGGCAAAAAAAGATGTAGAATTGAACAATATTTCCCCCTCTATTTGACAAGGCAAAATTGTCAAAACATCAATCATCAAATAATACATTTATGTTACAGCTAGTAACTGTTTTATTATTTAGAGCAGCTATAATCAATCATTTTTATAATGACAATGTATCAAATGATAATCTAACAAAGTCAAAGGTTGCTCATAGTGATACATTTACAGAGAATCTGAAGCTCCCCTTGGCTTTACAGAGCTTTACAGTGAGTTTCAGTTAATCGTTTAATTGTCTGGCCCTGTTTTGGATCATTCTTAAGGCTCTCTTAATGTCGTTTTTGGCAGCGGTTTTCAGCTCTACTCAAAACTCTTTAAATCCGCTGTACACTATCTGCTTAGTACTAATCAGCAGACAGACACAGCAATAGACTATCTGGTGAACATATAGTGGAGCATTTTCAGCTTAAGAGCCAGATATTTCCCTCAGTAGTTGGTAGAGACCAAAAACAGAGCTAAATAAGACTGAATATCGGACTTAAATTCATCAGGTGGACATAAACACCACTACAAATGAATGATAATGTTGCTCGCTGGATATGTAAATAATAAATGTCTGCCAACATATTCCCCATGTCAACTTGATGTGGTCATAACTTTTCTTTTTGCAGGCTTAAATATTCAATGACATACTGAAATGCATTCTAATTATGATACTGGTGTGTTCTACACCTCTGGAGATTTGCGATATGTGACACATATGTGAATCAGACAATCAAGATCAAGATTAGTCTCACCTGCCATGTATATTTTCAGAAACCACACTCCTGAACACTGAAGACAATGTGTTCACGTTTTGACATTATAAGAACGGTTTGCTTTACTGAGTAAATGAGTGTGAGGGTTAAAGGTGTTGATTTGAACATAGTGTATCCTGTATTACTGTAAAATAGACTAGGGCGAATAAGATATTCACCTGTGGGCAGTAGCAGCCAGGTGTACACTCCCTGACACCTAAACACAGATCTCCACGGCCCTGCAGTGCACAGTGCTTCTCACAGGGCGCACCACATGCCGAGTATACAAATGGGGCTTCACAATCTACAAACATGACAAAAAAAATGAGTATCAATATGCAAAATAAATCACACACAAGCATATGCATGTACTCGATCAAACAAATCTTGACAAAAAAAAAAAGGGTGTTTGATTTCCTGTGTGTCCACAAATTCAATTGCCCCTTGAGCATAAGAACACTGACACGATCAAAAACAGGCTTCTTTGTTCATACAGATTCATACACGCACATACTTGTTACCATGGTTAACTCACCACCACATTGACTGAGACTGCATGTCCTGCTCTGTGTTTCAACAGGAGTGCACTGTTGTCCCCTGGTGGCTGGGGAGAGAGCTACACGGTAGCGCTGCTGCCTCTGAGACACACAGGAGCACTGAGACCAAACGCTCCACTTCGACATGGGACAGTCTGCAGCGCAGAAGAAAACCAATCAACCCTTCTGGTGCTACATGCAGGTTTAGACAAACACTTCATGTTATTTGGGATTCATCAGAGTTGGTCTCAGTGAGTCTATCAGAATCAGAAATCTTTTATTTATCCCAGGGGAAATTAGATTTCGTCACAATTGCTCCATTTTAGAATACGATAAAATAAAATATTTATGTCAACAAAAAGAAGTCAAATAAAAAATGTGCACATTGTACTACAATATATAATCAACAATTAATATGTAAACATGTTTATTACAACATATATAGCAGTGTAATAATATCAATAATGATATTAATGCTGAAAATAAGATTATTGCTTCAAGTGAACAGTGTAATACAGTAATGATGGCAAGTGATTTAAGTATAGTACAGTTGAATAATTAATGCAGAGTATTTCACTGTTGAATTATTGCACAGGCAGTATAAGGATAGTCCATATTGTACAGTTTAGATATAATATTTATGGGGTTATGACTGCTGACGGGTGAAATAAGTCCAAGCTTCAGTCTATTAACTCAGAGTGCCTGGCGCTCTGAGGGAGGAGTTAAAGAGTTTGATGGCCACAGGCAGGAATGACTTCCTGTGGTCCATCTCGGTGGAAAGAGTCTTGCACAGAGTCTACTGCTAAGTTAATCAGAGTATAACAGATCTATTTATATACCAAAAATTAGGTTTTCTTCTTTTACAATCAATAAAAAGCTTGCGGTCTTACTTGCATAAGCTAGTAATAATAGTAATTAATAATATAGTAACACAATAGTATAGTAATTAATGGTTCAATAATATGAAATATATTATTGCATGAATCAATTGCCTAAATTAGGTAAGGCCAGAACAGAAAAATACATCTTATTTATTGAATTATTGAATAGCAGATCACATCACAATATATAAATATATAAATTGACTAAGAATAGTTACAGTATCCTATTGCATCTACCCAGAATTTAAACCAAGCTTTCAGTCATTAATCAGACAGACAAGTAAACATAAACAAAGGAGTGTGCACTGATGTATCTTAAAACAAATTTTTTTGTTATCGAGGTATATATGAGAATGTATTGAGTTATAGATTTTAGTCCATATTGTCAAGCATTAAAATAAATACATGATCTTGTGTGCCAACATTTAAATATAACAATAATTTTGGTTAATATGCTCTCTGCTGCACACGCTGTTCTTTTTAATGAATGTCTTATTGTATGCAAAACACTAAAGATTATTAATTGATTGAATTGAATTGATATCTCTGTTTCCTGTTGTAAATATTGTATACTTTTGTGTACATATTGATGTAAGTGATGGGCTCAGCCTGGGATTCACATCTGGGCTGAACCAGGTGAAGTTACATTACAGCACAGGTCATTTTAGCAGACGCTCTTATCCAGAGCGACTTACAGTGAACTGGAGCAACTTGGGGTTAGGTGCCTTGCTCAGGGGCACAATGGTGGCTGCCCTGGTATTGAACTCACAACTTTTCGGTGTTCTATTTGGAAGCCTAACCACTAGACCACCACCACCCTGAAGTCTATATATGAACCTATACCTCATGAAGACATAATATCGTAACGCTGTTATTTTACTTTATAAATCATTGAGGTTAAGCACCTTATGAAATCATTGTGTTGTCTTCACCAATTAACGCACAGTAACTATTGTTAACTGTGGCAATAACCCAATTTATTTTTAGCATGGTTTCTCATATGCAGTAATATTTCATATCATCAGACAGACCCATCACAAGTAGAACCTCAGGGTAAAATGACAAGGGAAAATGTTTCATTGTACAGCACACACAGAGCCTCCTGCTATTTGACTCTGACCAGCATTAGTTGACCAAGCTGAACACTACCAGAAATAGCATTTGTTGAGTTTTGTCTGTACCTGGACAGGGCTGTTTGTAACACAGCTGGGTCTCCTCTCTGTTCCTCTCAGCCTCAATCTCAGTGGGACACGATGCATCTCCTCCCTCCTCACACACACACACCCTGCTGCGCGACACAGAACCTGCGCCACAGCTCCGGGAACATGGTGACCATGGCGACCAGGGGCAAAGGTCATCTGCAGACAAGAGAGTCAATATATGATAAGGGCAAATGTGAACTACATTGCTGACATCCTTCTTTCAAGATTATACATATGGTTTATACAGTATGTATCGAAATATAGTAACTGTAAATGGCGATACATACATTTCATACAGTATGTATCGAAATATTATAACTGGAAATAATGATAATAAAGAATTAATTAATTAATTGATATAAACTTTTATGAATTTTTGAACAAACCGAGACAGGGAGGAGTGTGACAGTCCTGTGTTTCTCTGTCCAGGCCGCTGCAGTGAGACCCATTGTTTCGTGGAGGGGGGTTGATGCAGGCACGGGTTTGAACCTGTGTCCCCCGACCACAGGTCACTGAGCAGTCAGACCACACTGACCATGGGGTCCAACCACCATTCACTGGACACAACGCACAGTCATTGGACACTTATCATTCAAGGCAACTTAGCAGCTATGCTAACTTTTTAGTCACAATGTATTGGGGTCCTGTCCCACACAAATGGAAATGTTTGTGTTCTCTTTCATTAAAACTAAGCGAATAACGTAAGCGGAGTATAGTCTAACACATTTGCAACAGTGCCAATGTTATTCTACCACATTTAAGCCAACTTCATTTACTCTTTAACATAATTGCAGTGACCCACCTCTGCAGTCAATCTCTTGGCAGTAATTTCCCTCTGGGGTGCATGTGCTAGGAGGAAAAACAAATCCAGGGTGTTTGAAACACAAAGCAGAATCCTTTAAATTCTCATTTCCTTTTCACTGCAAACCCTTTATCAGCAAAATATTCTTTCCATCCTTGTTTGTGTGCATCCATCTCACCATTGTTTACACTCGCCCTGCAGCCAGGTGTCTCCCACTACGAGCTCCTGGTCGTCACGGAGACAGAGCGGTGGGCAGGGTCCTGGGTCGCAGGATTTATGCTGGACTTCCTCAAACTGGCAATCTGCTCCTTCAGTCTCTGGGATCAGAGACCTGACACACAAAAGTGGCACAAAGCAGTATGTTTGAGTTTTTGGTTTACTGTATTGTATTTCTCATGACAAAGAAATACATTTACCTGAGAGGCTGGGAATTTAAGAGTATTCAATGACTAAACAAGTATTTCAGAGTTTCTTTTCCTCACCTGTATCTGGTTCTCTGGCCCTGTCCACAGGAAACACTGCACAACGCCCAACTGGACCAGGAGCTCCAAATGCAGGGAGCCTGGCAGCTGTGATTGGAGCAGAGGAGCTGTCCATCAGAGCAGCTGCAGTTGTTACAGTCCACCTGATGCCAGCTGCCGGCTGCCCAAATCTGTCCCAGTGAGTCCACGCAGTCACACTGCCACAGCTGCACACACACCCCGTCCTGTTGCAACTGGCCTGGACACACACATTAGTTATTACATTTGTACAATGTTAATGAACACATAGGGGTTATATGAGGCGTCATTCTTACATTGCAGCAGCTCGTTTTGGGCCATTGCTACATCTGAAATACATGCCATTAAAAACTCCACATGTACTTAACTTAACTAAATGGGTTAACTAAATGGGATCCTCGTCCACAAAAATAGAAAAATACATTTTGTCACCTACCTCTACCTGTATCCAAGCCGTATCTATCTCCGATATCTGACGGCAATACAATACAGTTGAGGTGAATGAAACTCTTTTTGCATTTTTTCAAAAAGGTTGTAGCCACGATTTAAAAACAAATACTGAGGTCATGACCTAAACATACTGCATGGTAAGATACCATCATACCTGTAGATAGTTTTGTAATTTAGGTGAACTGACCCTTGTGATGTTTTATTTGAACTTTGGCTTAACAGCATCCAGGCTCATTCATATACAGTACAGCTTGTGCACACACAATCTTTTGAATAGCAGCAGGCACAGAACCTTTAGGGAAGAATCACTCTGATATGCACACACACACACAAACACACGCAAGCAAGCGAACACATGCACACGCATGCACGCTTATCTGTTAATAAAATGATAGCAGCAGTACCTTTAGGGCAGCGACAGCCAGGCTGACATTCGGTGTTGCCCTGGCACTCTATGCCCTGCTGGAGGTCTGAGCAGCGCTGTGGACACTGGTTGGCACATGACACAAACTCCTGGCCTGGCGGGCAACCTTTCTCATCTGACAGTACACAAACAGAAGGTCAGGAATTTTCCCACAATGCTGCAGGCATTTTCCTCGCATAACGCGTCTCACAAAGAATGCTGATAACAGGACGTGCTGACTTTTCAGACACTTACTTGAAGACATACTTGGAAAAATAGCCATATACTGAATTAATGAGCATTTATCTTTGTACAGGATGAACTATCCTTCGGGTCAAAGCAATCTAATCTCAACAAGTGTGCGTGGTGTGAACGTTTTGGGTCTGTCTCACCGCAGGGTTTGGTGTTGCAGGGTTTGACCTGGTTCTTTTCTCCTTCACACTTCTTCCCTCCGTTCTTGGGTGGAGGGCTGGAACAGGAGCGAGTGCGTATTGAGCGTCCGCCACCACAGCGCTTATCACAGCGAGACCAGGGACTCCAGCGAGACCAACCTCCATCCACTACAGCATCACACACAAACAAACATGAACATGGACATAACATTTAAAAAACATGCAAAAACACCGCTAGCGTACCAGTGTTTTTTTTTATTACATACAATTTACACAAAATCATCATTCCAGTTTAACAACTTGGTTCTTATTTTCATAGCAGCAAGGCTCCCAAGGCTCCAGGTTCACCAGGTGGCAAATACTTTGTGATCATTTCAATAATCGAAAGTTAGTTCACTAAAGCAGAATATCAACTGAATTCATAGGGACCGGAGCACCATCATTATTAATCTTAAGGGTTTGTAAGGAGCTCAAATCTAGCTTTAAAGCCTTTATCATTTATAGTGTGTACATGGTGCACTTAATTTAAAAAATCTAACTTATTTGGTGGGATGAGGGTTTGGGGTCACTAGGTGCCCACAGCAAAATTTTGCCGCAAGGCCTACTACCGGGTTAATCTGGCCATGCATAATAATTACACAAACATTTGAATCAGTTGGCTAACCTCTGCAGGGCTTGATGTTACAGAAGCGATGCTCCAGGTTTCCTCCCAGGATGTCTTCACACCACGAGCCGTTGGCCCGAGGGCTGAGGAAAGATCGGATCCTCTGCTGCTGACCCACTCCGCAGGACCGGGAACAGGAGCTCCACTCCCCCCACTCCTTCCACGAACAGTTTCTCCCTGTACAGTCTGTCTCCACACATACCTCGTCTCCATCTGGGAACGTATCACAAAAGACATAAGACCACTTGATATAGTAGCTGAATCTATCTGTGTAGCTTAGTCTAATTCATTTTGATGCTTTGGTTTAATTGCTGGCATCTTATCTCCTTTTACACCTCCTGTTACAGTTCACTATAATTACAGTAAACCATCCATCCATCCATCCATCTTCAACCGCTTATCCGGGGTCG
>CALSBV010011267.1:2120174-2131148 GCA_943590825.1 Bovichtus diacanthus | reverse complement strand
CCCAAACCCCTCCACCACGGTAAGGTGATGGTTCTCGGAGGGGTTTACAGTAAACCCATTTGTTTAAAAGGTATTCACAGTAATGTCGCAATATTTATTAATTAAAGTGAAAATGGTACACAGGGCTCCTTTTAAACACAGTCACATCAAGTGAGCAGTTTATTAAGTTTGAGCTTTAGTTGAAGCCACTATATATATATATATATATATATATATAAATATTCCCATTTGTGCATACTACTCTTCACCCCCTCTGTTGGTATAACAGCTTGTCGGTACTAATCTCTTCTGTTGTCAGCGCTTATCAGTTAATAAAACAATTCACAAAAAAAAAAAACTGTTCTGTGGTCTCTGAGATAAGCATGGTGAAAAATTACAAACCAAGCCACAACACAAACAGTCCCAAAACAGCAAACAAACAGATGTTAAGAAACTCAGTTAGTGTAGAGGTTTTACTAGGGGGATGCTGAACATTACTTACATCATGTGGTCTCTCAAACAGAGGCTCCCTATAACTGAATAATTCCTCCTCTGTTGTCTGATATCAGCCGTTAGAAGGCAGTGTTCATCTTATCACAAATGCAGTCTTTTTGTAAAAACTGTTACTCAGCCTTGCTTAATGTTCACACAGCCACCTTCATCTACAACCGGGAACTACAATGCTCTATTCTTGGCTACTGAAGTACTGGTAGTTAAGTCCCTTTCTCAAAATATAACAGAATTACAATGTAAGAAGGCAGATGGTTTATAAAATTTATGTTTGTCTGGTACAAGGAAAGACTTGGCAGCAGTCATAGAGTCTGACAGCAGCAAGGACAGACAATGTGAGTGGTCGCACCTGCACACTGGGGCAGGTTACAGGCCTTCTCTTGGTGAGAGCTTCCAGAGCAGGGAGGTCTGATACACTGTCGATGACGGGTCTTCATGGCCGGGCTCAGCAAATCGGTGCAGGTCTTAGTACAGGGACTCCATAATGACCACGGAGAGAAGCCAGCATCCTCATCTAAACAACATAGGAGGAAAGAGGATGAAATAGGTAGAAGTCATTTTAAATATTTCCCATGAGGGAAAAGATGGGAGCTGACAGGGTAGAAAAAAAATAGAAAATAAAAAAATCACAACACCATGTACCATACAGACATATAAATTGCAAAGACCTGTAGGGGGCAAAGAAAGCAAAAAAGACGTGAAAGAAAACAAAAAAAAGTAAATCAGGGAAAAATACTGTAAATAAAAACTGTAAATTAAACTTTGTATGAATTAGATAATTTACCTGGTAAAACTGGTTCTTCTGTAGGACCAACAATAACTGCCAACAACAAGCAAAAATTAAATATCAGTACAAGCTCAACCATTTAGTATTGTACACAAACAAGCAGTTGGCATTATATAAAGTCTCTGTTATTAATAATGGGTACAGATGGATACAGAATAGCCCTTTATAATTAAATTAGATTTATGATTAAATTCAAAGTAGACACACTCAATCTCACAGTACCAAACCAATCTCCCTCACTTGAGACTGCTGGTCATTGCAACAAATTGTCATTCTATTTCCTCCATCCCTGAACACACCCATTACATACAGTACTACCTAAACTAGCTTCTGTACCTGGGCAGTCGGGGGTCTGGCAGTAGGTGGTTTCCTGGCGTGGCCCCTGGCAGTCTCTCCCTCCGTGGGCCGGGGCAGGCTGTGTGCAGCCCTTGGAGCGGGTCTTCAGTCCCAGACCTCCACAGGACAGGGAGCAGGGGCTCCAGGAGCCCCAGGGTGACAGAGCGCCGTCGACTGGGCAATACTCCAAGGAACAGTTCCATCCGCCATGTTCACAGCCGCTACAGAACAGAGGGGAGGAAGAATGAGGTGTAGTCTGAAGAGTGTGACTATAAAAGCAGTGATGATGATGGTAAGGCTACAGCTTTAAAAGTAGGAAATGTAGATTAGGGCAAATTCATGGTATAGTATGTGTTTAAATTGATATACAACCAGGGGAGCTTAATTTTTATACTTTTAAAGATCTCAAACTGGGATATGTTTACTTTTGTTTCGATACTGTAGGAACCAACAGATATCTCTAATTGTCAAGCAGTAGAGGACAATGTGTGTAGTAGGCTTCGTGGGACTGTATGAAATATTGCACAGCTGCAAATATTCCTAAGATTTCACTCACCAGGTGCTGCAGTCATGGACCAGTGTGTCTCCAGACTGAAGTTCCACTCTCTCAGAGATGTTATGGAGGAGCAGAGATGAGACCGGCGTGACAGAAACACTCTGCAGAGCGGCAAGGAAATCTTTGTCCACCGGACATGGACACTCCTGAAACACACACACGTTTTTTTTCTTAAAAAAAGAAAACTTGCAGTGAATACATTTGGACTTAAATTCAGTAATGCTCACTTTACATTGTTTGGAAATGTGTTTTCCATTAACGTTTTAGCCTTTTGTGCTGCAGGTTTTAATGTTAGATACATAATGCCATGGGTCTATCAGAATGCTTAAGGAGCTCAGATGACAGGGAACCCACCTGCAGGCAGACACCGTGGTGTTGGAAGGTGTGCGGGGGACAGTGGCAGCCTTCCTCGCAGCCATTGGAGACGCAGCCCTCCCTGCCGCTGACGTGAGCGCAGCTGAATGGACAGCCTTCACCTCGTTCACACTCACGGTACAACCTGCCAGGAGGGCAGCCCACTTCTGCACAACAAGACATCATTATATACACAGATTAAAGAAACTCAGAAACAGTCTGCAAATGAGAGCTTTTCTACGAGGTTACCCTGGATCTTATGATTCATATAACTTTGATGCAATAGCGACTGATATTCCACAGGAAATCAAGACTCACCGAGGCAGACCTGGGTGTTGCAGGTCTTGCTCTGGCGACTAAGGCCGCTGCAGGGTGGAGAACTGCAGAGGCGAGAGCGGGACTGCTGTCCTCCACCACAGCTGACCGAACACGCAGACCACTGAGACCAGGGGAGCCACGGGCCCACCGAGTCTGGAAGCAAAAACACAAATGTGAAACAAACGGCATAAAGAAAGATAGTAAAATGTCTTTAATTTCATTCAAAATAGTATATCTATTTAGAACTACTCCTTAATATTTTGAGCTTTGTCATATTTACCATAGCTTTATCAGTATTTCCAATATAGAAATAACAAGATTCTCTACAAATGCAAGGAACAAATATCTTCTCCATAAATTTAAGGAATAAATCCCCATTTCATCCTAATATCTGAATAACTCATCCTGTTGTCTGATATCAGGTGTCAGTATTCATCTTATCGCAAATGTTGCAGTCTTTTTTCATATCATCAATGATTCAGTCATTCGTGTGTCACTGTATTGTTGGATATCTCATTTCGCAGGACACCACCTAAATATACAGTAGTTATTGTTCAAATTTCCAAGGGTCATTTAAACCAACTTCTCTTTTAGATGACAGTAAAACTGATAGAAAGACACGTTTTTCCAGGTTGTGTCTGAGTTTAAAAAATCCAGTTCTAAGTTGGATTGGCCAGACAGAACTACCTGTGCACAAGTGTATGTTGCAGTCTTTCTGCTGTTCAGCGACTCCCAGGCAGCCTCTCCCACTGCTCTGAGGTGACGGGTTATCACACTGGCGTCTCCTGAACTTGACTCCTCCTTCACATGACAGCGAGCACTCAGTCCAGGTCCCCCATTGGCTCCAGCCACCATCAACATAGCAACCAGGGACTGATTGACACTGCAGCACCCCAGCCACGCATGAACTGAGATAAAGTGAGAAAGACGACAAATAAAATAAAATGAATGAAAATAAAGACTTTACATTTTTTGTTTTTGTACATTACTAAGAATTACATTCTAAATTATATTAACTTTTTTTTTTTTTTTTTAAATCTAAATGCTGTAGAGCTGTTCAGTTGTGCAGTACCAGTTTTTGCAGTCACTGATGATGCTGTCTCCTGGATTTGCAAACTGCCAATCAGATCCACCAGGCCATACCCATGATGCATCACTGGACTCTAGCCCGCTGAATGTCATTACTAAATAGGAGACAAAAATCTATTGATTAGACTAATCTCTACTAAGTCTTACACAGTCTACCAATACAATGTAAACACTTCCAGTACCAATTTTTACATAAACAGATTGTGTATCTAACCAGTAGCAGAGCTGTTGTGGTATTTGCAGCGACATTCCTCCCTGGCCACACACACTCCATCCTGCAGAACCATGTCACCCGGACAACCGCAGGTCAGTCTGCACCCAGGAGAGTCCAAGCACTCTGTGTCACCATGGAGATCTGAACAGGAGCGAGGACAGGGCTTCCCACAAGGCCATTCTTCCTGGCCTCCACCACATTCTGCAGAACGCAGAAGGAATTACAGTTTGTATTGTATTTCTAATATACACAGCGAGTGGAGTGATGGGTTTTATGGTCTAGAATGCCTTGACAGAAATTGTGACAATATAAAAGCAAACTTGAAACTAAACTATCCAGAATAGATGGAAAAATGTAATCCTCCGTGGGCTGAGGTCAAGTACAGATCCCCAAATGGAGAGATGTTTGACAGTCCAAAGTAATTAGTGGCTAGTGTGAGCAGCCCTGTTAGTGGATTGCAGCAGTGCAGAAGCCTGTCACCTTGCCGTATATAAAAAAAACAATAAAAATGAATAATAATAATAATAATAATAATAATAAATGAGAAAAACAGACAAAGAATGTCGTAAGAGCCATTTAATTTTAACAAGCCTTTCGACTTTTTTTTCATTCAATTTAAGAAAAAGATGCTTTCTATCTCCCAGGCTTCACCAGGGACAGATATAGAAATGCTAATGCTTGCCACCTTATTTCTTGAAAGGACTCCATTAACTTTTTTTCCACATCTTCGTCAGACCTACACTTTTACTATTCATTCCTCATTTTCATCCAGTAACCCCCCTTTGAAGTGGTACATGAGTGCTTTTCAACATAAATACACAGCTCTATTATGCTGACCTGAGCAGATGGTAATGTTGTCATGGCAACCGTGGCACTGCCTGCTCTCTCCCAGGCAGGGAAGGCCACCGAACTTGGCTGGAGGACTGTTACACTCCCTGGTGCGAGTGGACGACCCGGCACACCCATCACACTCTGACCATGCTGACCAGGGACTCCAGGAACCATGGACTATTGGGAGAGTGGTGAAAATGTAAAGAGAGACACTAACAAAGTATGTGGGATAGTAAGTACTGTTATATTTGTCTACCTGTGGAGAAAGACATCAAAAGGTAATAAAAAAAATGTAGATGCAAAGAATAGATGCAGGAGAGGATGAAATGGAGGAGATATGACGAATAAATTAAGACAAAAACAGGAGTATAAGATATTCAAATGCCACTTCATCAAGTCATCATGGAGAAAAACCTTATATAAACACAGGAGTGACGGAGAAAGGGATCTGGAACCTGTTTTCCTTTTTCTGAATCATATAAAATACTTTGGGTGAAATCATTCTATTCAAAACATCTTGAATTTGATCAGTAAGCTGAGCTGGCTGAAGTATCGTCATTAGGAACAAATAATAGTGATACCTGGACAGAAAGTGATGACAGGGCAGGGCTGTCTCTGGATTTGAACTCCAACCCCATTGTGTATTTCCTGTTCTCCGGAGCAGGCTGCTCCTCCAGCCTTGGGTTCAGGACAGCTGCAGCTCCTGTAGCGGGACACTGACTCTGCCCCGCAGGTCCTGGAGCACGGAGTCCACTCTGACCACTCACACCAGCCACCTGACACTGTAAACATACAGAAGGATGCAAAAGCTACATTTATGGCCATCCCCAGACATAATATTCCTATGCAGATTTTCTTTTAATCAGTGGGTTTACACTTCAGTCAAAGAAAGAAAGAGTGCACACAAGCCAGTTAAAAAGTCAAGTGTTCCACTTTTTTGTTGGTCTCACTCACCTGGACAGGGGTATCTGGTGCAGTTGAGCCTACCACCCTCACAGGTGCTGAAACAAAGAGGAAATACCAACAGAATTATTTCCCTCTCCCTTCTTTCTAGATGCTTCCATGTTAAATATAAATGTGGCCTTCATGCATGGACAGTAAGTGCTCCTTGTGTGTGTATTATTCTGACCAGTTGTTACATCCATCAGGGGCTTCAGTGGTCTCCCCTGGATCCAGCCTGTGTCCAGTGCTGAGGTCCATGCATGGACAGTCTTCTCTCTCTACACACACTGTCCCATTAGCAGACAGGACCTTTCCCTCTGTACAGTAGCAGCCTGGCTCACATTGCCACTTACAGTGCTGAGGGACAGGACAAAAAAAAAAAATCCCTTAAATCATCACCAGAATTCTTCCTTTTTATCTACAAAGTTTGACTTAATGTTAAACCAGTGGTAATGGGTGGACATCCTGATCAGTGTGATACTCACAGCCAGGTCATCACAGGAGCGGGGGCAGGAGGGACCACAGCTACTGAATACTGTGCCTGGGACCTGCGAGCATGGCGCCACTGAAAACACACACGTAACACACTTTCAAAACACTGACATGGAATCTGCAGTATTGTGAACAAAAAACTCAAACTGCACATGTGGACCAAACACATACGCACAGCCTCTTCTACATCACACACACACACACACACACACACACACACACACACACACACACACACACACACACACACACACACACACACACACACACACACACACACACACACACGTACCTGGACAGTGGTTAGTGTTACAGGCTATGACCTCAGTTCCCATCCCCTCACAGAAGTTCCCCTCCCCCTCTGGACTGGGGCTGTCACACTCTCTCCTCTGGCTTTGAACCCCCCCACCGCATGACTTGGAACACTCCGTCCAGTTACTCCACCTACCCCAGGCACCATCACCTGGAAAGTGCCAACACATTATGATAAAATAGTAAAAAAAATAAATAAATAATTAAAACAACTGTTAATTTAACTGACAGTTAATAAAGATTAGTCATATATATTTTAGAGCTGATAAATAAGTGAATCACCCAGAAAGTGACAGTCATTAAAAAAAACCTGGTAACATTAGTCATATGCTGGGTGTACAGTATGTATCTGTCTAACATACACAACCAAAGACAGGTAGGAGTTTACATGGCAGCATGAACAAAAACAAACTGATCTATCCAACAAGTCACAATTTACACTGCAAAACAAGAGTTTAACGTCTTAATTTATATTTTTGTAATATATCAGTCCCAATATTTAAAGAAATGTTTTCATGAAAGAATTTTAAACAAGTCGTGGTACTTTAAAGTAAGCCAAATCTGAAATGTCAGCTTGTGGATTTATCAAGATCACAATGGGCTTTTGTTTCTTCGAATGAACTATAAAAACAATTTGACCAGAAGCTCTATACTGTGTTTGCTGTCAATTTGATTATTGTTATGAATACTCCTGCAGCTTACATAATGTTCAATTTATAGTGTTCCTGTGAAAAACGATTCAAACTTTTTATGTTAATTTTATGCAACACAGATTTGGAACTTGACTTAAATCCAGTTTGTTAATTTCAATGGCTACTAACTGAAACGATGCAATCGTTGACAAAAAAAAGTGGCCGGTAATCTATAAATAATTGAAATTTTTCACCTCTGCTGCACATAGACGTATTTTAAATAACCTGTTCTAAAACTGTTGTGTGGGCTGGCCTAATGTAACGGAATTGTGGTTCAAGACAGTTAATTAATGTAAAGGGGGCTTGATTTTATTTTCAAAAGTGAATAAGCAACAGTGAAACACAAAGCCTGTGTGTTCTCTCTCTCTACCTCACTCACCTCACTGAGCTATTCCTAAAAGGACCCATGGTACTCCTATAACACCATGTTTCTATCCAAACACTTTTATGTGAATTATCTAATTGGAAAAGCTGGATAGAGCTGTCAAACACATTGCTGCACCCATAGGGGAAACTCTCCAGTATAAATCAAAAGACCTGTAATAGACACCCTTCTGTCATCATCTTGCATGGGGAAGCAACAAAAACTGTCTCCTATGTTTCAGTTATTGAAACATTTGTCAGGCAATTATATAATAATTGAGACATGCCTACATATAGACAATGGAAAAAAAGATGAGTGGAAAATGTAAGGCCGATACATTTAAATATCAATAGAATGTCTGTCAATACTCACGGTCACATGGAGCGGCGATGCAGACTTGGTCCTCTCTGTGAGGTCCCAGACATGGCAGGCCACTGCCAGAGCGCTGGGGGCTGGAACAGAACCGGTAGCGAGACTGGAGTCCCGCTCCACACGACACCGAACATTGACCCCAGGGAGTCCACACTGACCACTGGCCATCAACTGTAGAATGTGTTTGCATGTGGAGGAACAGAACAAGAAAGATTCAGCGTGGAATAATGAGGTGAAAGAGAACAGTAGGAAAAATTGCATGTTAATTATATGACTTGTTCATGATGTTTTGCATCACTACAGCTTCATTTTCAATGATAAGGGTTATTCACATTGTCTTTGACTGTAATTCACCAGGATTGAAATGTTAAGTAAATTAGGGTGGACAGGATTGGAATGAGAGATTATTGGCATGCAAACTACTGTTACTTTAATGAAAACAATGTCTAGTTAAAACAATGATTTAGCAACAATGAAAAGAAAGAGAAAAAAAGCATTAAAAGATAGACTCAATAACTTTTTGCCTACCATTGCAGCTGACTTGAGAGCAGTTCACTAGCCTCCCTGCTTCACATGTACTAAAATATAAAACACAAACAAGTTAAATGATCATGTTATCTCTTCTTTATATACTGATGAATAGAAACATGTGCTGGTGGAGTTAAACTCTATGGCTCATAGAACAATTGATGAAAGAAGTCAGTTCTACATACCAGTTGTTGCAGTCTGTGGGCACAATATCTCCTGGTTTGTACTGTTCTCCATCCAAGTCACAGTGACATTCAGACTCCCACACACACACACCATCCTGTAAATATGATGGATCATCAACAATAAGGCTGTGATTACTGTTTATATGTTTGTGCACATGCTCGTTTGTGTATAGTCCCCCCACCCACCTGTTGGACAGTCCCGTGTGGACACTGGCAGCCTGGTGTGCAGTTCCTGCTAAGGTCCATTGTGAGGTCCGTACATGACACTGCTCCCCTCATACACTGCTTCCACTGCTGGCCTGGAGGACACATCCGGCCATCTCCTGACACAGCAACACAGAGTGCAAGCGGAGTTCATTGAAAACAATCTCAAAAACAAAAATCTAAAAAAAAATAAATCAGTTTCTTTGGGGACATCCAATGTTGTCCAATACTGATACAGCAAAAGGCCCCTGCACTGCAATAACACAACACTTGGCTAGCAAGTGCTTGAATCTTGAACAATATGATCCATTATTCTGGCAATGAATTCCATCTTTAAATACTGATGTTGACATGAATTATGCATATTGTTTTGTTTTGTTCTTTTTTCTTCATCATCATTTTTTACATGCTTCACAGAGTAGGATTTGATATATAAGAATAAATATTATTTTCTTTGTTTATTGTAGTTCACTATGAAAACAATGACACTTTGTTTAATGAATTTTCCATGATTTCCTGTAACTTTGTTTCTAGCACTTTCAAGGCCTTGAATTGTTTCCTTCCTGGCTTCATTTGTTTTCTTATGCAAAAACAGGATTTCATGAAATAAATATGAGACAGAGGTTATGTACTTCATTCTGATGTCTTCTTGAAAAGCACCCACTTATACAATTCTGATATTTCTGACAATATTGTCAAATGAGAGTGTAGGTCTTGCTGTACCACAAGGCTGCAGGTTACATGCGTTGAACTGCTGAGCGGTGCCGTGGATTCGGATGGGCCCGCGTGTTTGGGTCCTGTAACCTCCTCCACACGTCACTGAGCACTGCGACCACGCACTCCATGGCTCCTTTATACCTTCAGACACATCACCACTATATTAACTTCCTTATGTTTTCTCTCTGTGGTTTGTTTTATAATTTCATTGAATGCACAAAGGAGTAAAATAAAATCATGCAACGTGGATTCTTTACATAATAACATAAGCAACGGAGTACTTGGTAGTACCGCACCAAAGCAGGACTCAATGCTGCAGGTATCCATCCCAACTCTGTCTCCTTTGCAGGGACGACCCCCGAAAGCTGGAGGAGGATTTGTTCCTGAACGATAACGTCTTCTCACACCAACATCACATGTTCGACTGCATGCACTCCACTGGGTCCAGCCGCTCCAGCCACAGTCAACTGAGAAACACACACAGGATAAAAGGTGGAGAAAGACAGAGAGAATGGGAGACAAATGAGGGAAGAAGATAAGCCTTAAAGACAGCAAGAGACAGAGAGGGAGACAAGTAAACGTACATTAAAAACAGCAATTCATAGTAAAACCACTCACCAGGACAGGAAGCTGCTCTGCACTCCATTTCTCCATTAGTGCAGGTACTGTTTGAGACACACAAGGCAGGAACAAGTGATGTTTTAATTAAGAAATGGCAGTACATACCAGCACCCAAAATATTACTCTAAACTTTCTGTCAAACTTTGATTATCCATTTATAGACAGAGGTGTAATTTTGTCAACAAAAAAATAAGTGTTGGAGACAGGCCAACAGTACCAGTTATTGCAGGCATCAACGGGCAGGGTGGCACCGGCTGGGTACAGTTCGCCCTGGTGGTAACAGGGGCACAGTGCCAGGGGCACACAGCTGCCGTTGAGCAGGTAGGAGCCCAGGGAGCAGTAGCAGCCGTTGTAACAGGCGGTGGCACACTGTACCTCTGTGGAGGTCATGTCCAAACACACACGCGGACATGCACCGCCGTGAGCCTCACACTCTGCTGATGTCATGTAAACCATGCCCTCTGGACACACGCCTGTGAGGAGTTGGAGTTGAGTTGAAATAAGAAGTAAATATTGCGCATACACACACACACACACACACACACACACACACACACACACACACACACCG
>CALSBV010011267.1:2055558-2119774 GCA_943590825.1 Bovichtus diacanthus | reverse complement strand
AGCCACACACACAGCCACACACACACACACACACACACACACACACACACACACACACACACACGGGTGGATAAAATAGCAAACAAAAATGCAATCCAATAGAAAAACATAAACACAATTCTATTATAGAGTCATTTCTTCCACAGATATGATTCCATAGCCCCCCATGGCTTGAGTAATAAGAAAACATGATGCAGTACCTGAGCAGGGGTGAGAGTTGCAGTCTCTTGTCTGAATGTGTGGCCCGCGGCAGCTGCTGCCCCCATGCTGAGGTGAGGGTGAATTGCAGGATCGCTCTCTTGTTTGGACGCCAGAGTCGCACTCTGATGAACACTGAGACCACAATGACCATGCTGACCAGCCACCATTCACTGGAAGTGCACAATTGAAATCAGCTTTTTAGTCCTCTTCCTAACACATCCTTTGTAGAGAGCGGAGGGGACAGAGAAATGATGAACAATAATACATCTGTGATACCTGGACAGTGTACAGTGTTACAAGGCTCTTGCTCCTCGCTGTCTTCATCGCAGGCAGAGTCTGTGTGTGTGTGGTTGACGGGTGTGAGCGTGTGGTTGCAACTGCGAAATCGTCGTCTGATTCCAACATCGTCTACGTGGTTGAAACATGTCTTACTGCACTCTGACCAGCTAGTCCATTTACTCCAGACTCCATCTGGTAGCACTGGACAAGAGGGGGAGAAAGTCATCATATACTATAGGTAATGAGTATGCAAGGGATTCACAAGACTAGGATACTGGCCTAAGGCTGGCATTAAAGTATGATGACGATGGGCTTTAATGTTATTTTAGCTCATGAAATAGTTCTTACTTGTACTTAATATAATAAAACTGGCTTTATTAAACTGTAAATCCCACTACAATAAATGTACGATAAGTAGAGAGAAGCCTACGTGTACAAATGAAAAATAAGTGGGTTTTTATATAGTGTATATATATATATATATATATATATATATATATATATTAATTTTAGTGCAAAATCAAATGCAGCATTTTGGTCGCCTATCTATTGGATTAAAAATAAAAGAAGAAAAATCCCTTTAAAACAAGGTATAACGATACAGTGTGACAGCATTAGTGTTACTGTTGTGTGTCTGTGGTGTGAGTTGGTATACCAGGGAGGCAGGGACTGGAGCAGCGGCGGACCTCCGAGGAGTCTCCTGGACAGGGCTGGATTCTGACTGCTTCAGCAGGGTTCACTGGAGACCTGAGGAGGTTAAAGTCAAAGCATAAAGACTCCAGGTCCAAATGTAATGCGTTGTGTGTGAGCAGTAAAAAATCATTAATACATGATAAAAAATATTCAAAAAAGGTGATTTACTTGTTAACGATACCTGTAGGGAAACTGGGTGTTGCAGCAGAAAACAGTAAATGATACAGCAGTAAAGGCATGGCACATTAGGATAACATAAACATACGCAAACCAAGAATTTGAAAACCTTGAAAGGTAATTTAGAGTGTACAAAACACAAACAGAGGAAATAGGTACAGATTAAGTAGAGAATTAGTGATCAAATTCAATAATCACCCTTCTGTTGTGAAAAGATTCTTGTGGAAAGTGGAAAGAGGTGGAGATAAGCCTTTGATAGCTGTTTGACAGTTCCAAAGAGTAAGACGCTGTTGAATTAAACAGGCTCACCTGAAGCGTTGCTGGAGTCCCAGACCACAGATTACATCACATGGTGACCAGGACGACCAGGCTGACCAATGACAGGTCGCCACACAAAGTGAAGTGTCACAGGTTACTTGTCCATCGATGCACATGCTAATAAGGTCAGAAATACGCATTTCTATGACTTTTTTTCTTAACATTAGATTTGCTTTACATTTTTAAACAATAAGGCATCAATCCAGTGTTCCAAGTCATTGCTGAGAAGAACTTCAGTGTAATTCAAAATATAGCTTTCTATCAACTGAAAAATATGACTCAATAACTATTTTGTGACCTTAAAAAAAAAAAAACACTGAAATTAATTTAGCATATCTCAAGTTATGAGTGATTTATTTAGAAAGTAACATTTCAGTTAGTTAGCATTTTAGAAATAACATCAATTATGAAATCCAGGCTCGCTTTCAAAGTGGAAAGCAAAAAATAAACCTGTCTTTGTCTCTCACCATGTGGTGCACTGGTCCCTGTTGACCGTCTGTCCTGGCTGCAGTGTTTGACCGTCCCAGAGACAGACGCATTGGCTGGAATTCACACATCGCCCATCCTGAAGGTACAGACCATTAGGACAGCGACACCCTAGAGAAGACAGAATTTATGTCCTAATCAGCATTTCAGCTACCATTGAACAAGCCTTGGTGAGCTATTATCGTTCTAGAAGCTTCAGAACAGGTTTGTGGTTTTTAAAAATGTTTTGCTTTACTGTCTGAATAATTAAATAGAGCGTAGGAAATTGCCAATCAAATAAATCATAGTCAGGCATTGGATCATTTCATTTAGTCCTACTGGAAAGTACCAGTTCATTCTTTAGTGCTGATAATGACTCAACTTAATGTAATTGGAAAAGCAAGAAACCTGATAGATTTTGGCAACACTAAACCAAAACACCCAAATCCATGTCTAAAATATAACTATTTATCTTGACAATTATCAATTTGTCTTGAGTATATTTGAAGCATAAAAGAGTCATTATGTCTTGCATTATGTGCAATAATGGACACTGAATGGATACAAGCCTTGTATTTCAAGGTTGGAGACCGTTTACAATTCCTTTTAATGGAACTTCCTACTCAAATGGGTTATGAAATAAACTGAACAATGTAAAAATCCAATTACTCTAAACTTTGTATTGACTGTATCTCTCATATATACAAATGGACTGCATTTATATAGCGCTTTCCAATCTCTGCGATCACTCAAAGCGCTTTACAACACATGTCAGCATTCACCCATTCACACACATTCATATGGAGTCAGAGGCTGCCATGAAAGGTGCCACATGCTTATCAGAGATAACATTCACACACACTCACACACCCTTGGCCATGCAATTTGAGGTTCAGTATCTTGCTCAAGGACACTTTGACATGCTGACTGTAGAGGCCGAGGATCGAACCACCGACCCTCCGACTAGTGAACGACCACTGAGCCACAGCCATGACATTATAAAGAAACACATGACATTATAAAGAAAACAATGACTTTATTCTACCCCAAAATGACACCCCATCCCCTCCTGTGTGTCCTACCCAGTATACATGCTGCAGTGCAGTTGCTGGTCGAGCTGAGATGTGAGCAGGTAGGAGGACAGGGCTCTACCCTCCCAGCCTGGCAGTCTGCCTCAGTCACTAGCACCATGCTTTTGACACATCCTGAGCAAACAATCAAGAAGCAGACATAATTAGAATTATATACAGTAAGACTTTAAACACCCACTACAGAGTTTACGGTTTGACGGAGTATGAGCCACCTGTCTGTGTGCCGATGTCTTTGGTGCAGGGCTGGCTGCTGCAGCTCTGGCTCTGCAGGGTCATGCCCTCACAGTCCCGCCCACCGTTCTTTGGAGGAGGAGCAGAGCAGGTCCTGTTCCTCTGCCTGACACCGCCTCCACACTGAGCATCACACTCCGACCACTCTGTCCACTCTGACCAGTGACCATCAACTACAAGAGGACACAGGAGAGAATGAGAGTGAGATAACCATTAAATTAGATACCAGGCACTTATGAAAGAGGCGGCCTGTTTGACATCGGGTTCAGAGAACAGACCTGGACATGCTCGAGGGAAACAGGCTCGACTATCAAACTGAGCTCCACCACACGCCCCTCTTGGCAGAGCTTCCCTCAGTATGTCCCGCTGCCTGAACAAGGAGCCCAGACCACAGGACACACTGCACGCACTCCACGCTGTCCAGGGGGACATGATGCAGTCCACTAGAGGAGAGGAGAGGAAAAAGGATAAGGCAAAATAAAAGTATTTTCCCATTTCGCTCTGTCTTATTACCACTTTTGAGGTGGGCTTCTGTCTTACCACAGTCTTTCTCATCTGATCCATCCACACAGTCTTTCTGCAGGTCACATCTGCGGTCCAGGTGAACGCACTCCCCACTGTTACAAGAGAATTGCTTGGGAGAGCAGGGGCTGAGCACCTGGCCGCCCTGTGGAGTAACCCCTGTTCTGGCTGTGGTGCCTGATAAGACAGGAATACAATAACAGAATCTTACAAGTTTTTCCAGGAATTACACACTTTCACACATACTGTGAATGTGTGTGAAGTCCATCATGGAACTATATATTTTCAATTAAGTACCAATATCATCAATACCAACTTTTCTACATTTAAAATGGAAGTATTTCTATTTCCATTCTTGTGTACTTCCACTAGTCTGCCCCGCCAGGTTGTTGATGCATACCACAGCGTCCTTCATCTGACCCATCCAAACAGTCCCGTCTGCCGTCACACACCTGTGCCGATTCGACACAGCCAAACGTTTGACACGCAAACTGGCCCTCAACACAAAGCACTCTGGGTAGGCCATCATCATCAAGGGGGGTTGTAGCGATCCACGGGGCTATAAATGAAAATGAAAATAGAGGTTACAATATATGTCTATTCTGTACAGGTGTTAATCTATGGGTCCTGCCTGGTTTTAAGATAACTAGCATGGCTGTTGCGTCTCTCACCATTTGTGGTTTGCAACCCAGGTCTTCCAGAATGGCGGCTTGTGGTAAAATGCAGTCCCGGCTGACCTGTGGTGACCCCTGGGTAGATAGATGGTCTGAATTGATCAAAAGTGACTTGTAAACAGCCATATCCAAAAAAGCAGGGGGATAAATCCTGGTAAAAACACGAGTGAAAAGTAGATTTGATCGACAGCAGATTATACCTGTACTTGAGGTTGTCGTCTTCTGAAGTCCAGTTTGACCTGTGACCCCTGGGCTAGCCACACCAGGTTGGCCATCTTGGGGCTTGGTGGTATGGAGGCCTGGGGCACCTGTTGTACTGTCACCATGGAAACCTGGTCCCCCTGTTGAGCTGGTCTGGTTCGGCAGCCCTGGAGAGCCTCTGGTTGGAGCAGTACCTGAATAAGAGGATGAGGAGAAAGAGACATAAACAAAGACAGACATAAATAAAGGAAAATGGAGTCAAGAAAGTGCTGTATATTTCTTTATTTTGACTAAATTGTCAAATAAACTGTGAAATTGTTTTCAACCACATGTAAGGAGACAATATTTTTTGTGATGTGGCAGGACTCAAAAGAAGAGGAAAAAATATACATGACCAAAGATCGTTCAGCTCTCACCACAGTTGATCTCGTCAGAGTGGTCCTTGCAGTCCGGTCGACCATCACAAAGCACAGAGACAGAGACACACTCTTCACTGTTCTGGCACGCAAACAGGCCATGCTTACAGCGCTGCACAGTCACTTTCCCACCACCAGAGGGGGATGTGGTCACAATCCTGGGGGTCACCAGCTCATCTGCAAGAGCAGGAGGAGAGGTCGTTTCATATATACACCGATGTGAAGTTGGCTGAACAACCACCGTATCCCAGTATGAGCGAGTATACAAGCATAATTGAGAGTTATGAGTTATTATGTTTATCATTTAGCTGTGCATTCAGTTCAATTCCTCACCTCCTCTGCAGCCGAGGATCTCCACACGCAGGTAGAAGGTGTGTCTGAACTCCACCGGGATGATTCGCAGGTAGCGAGCTCTGACTAGCCGACTGAGCCAGCGGGTGACAGGAGCCCTGCCCACCATCCGCACCTCAAACACCTACATGAGCACATGTAAAGACTAGAATAAGTATCTTTTTCTCTACCATGTATGAATATCATATCATATAAGGATATTTGTAAATACAGAAAACATGTACAGTTAACGCTAAATATCCAAATTATTACAAATACCTTAGCAGGGCCACCAGGCTTCCTATCCTCAGTATAGTCTGTGAAGAGGCTGCTGTGCAGGGCGAAGGCTAGACTGTATTTAGTGAGGTAACCCCACATGCGTTCACTGCGCTGGGTCACCACCCCTGATACCCAGGTGGGTTCCAGGAAGTCCACCTGGAAATATGGCTGGGGATCTGCAGGTAAGGGGCTCCACCCAGGCTCCATAACCTGACTGCACAGATGATATGGTTTGTTATTTTTCTGTATGCTTTATTCAGGAAGCATCCTTCCAAAACAGCAACAGAAATACATTTAAAAGGATTTTAAGTGCATGCAGAAAATCTACTCAAGTGTTCAGACTAGCATATGCCTTTGTGGCAACAACCATACAAAGATCAGATCACTCCGCTATGATGTACATGTTTTTTGTGATTTGTCTGTTTTAGATGTTGCTGTGTTGGATTTTATTCCGATTTTATTCTTCCCAGTATTTATTATCTTTCTGTACATGTTTTTACCTTGAGATGATAATTTATGTTAATGTTTTGCCTGATAAATGGAAGAATCTCTATAAAATAAGGTGTTCAAAAATAAAGATCAGATCACTCACACATTAGGGACGATGTTTAGTCGTCCAGCATCAGCAGGGTTGTTCTCACGATGTGAGGATGAGGTCAGCTGACCATATCGAATACTCCCATCCTCCAGTCCAAGGGGAGAGGAGCAGATGCCTGCAGAATATGATGATTTATTTTTTTTTTTTTATACCATCCAACAGTTAAAACAAAACACATTAAAGCATTTGGATCTCCGGTAAAATTGGATTATTTTTTTTTTTTTATTAACAAAAGCTACTGTCCTCAAAACACAAAAAGTCTACAAAAAATATATCCATCTAAACTGTATTTAACACTCACCACGATATCCTGGGCCACCATCCTGTAAATACATTAGAAAATAAGTTAAATGTATATTTATATGTACATACTGTATGTTAACACTTGTGATATTTGGGTCTTGTCTAATTCTGTCTGCAAGCAGTTCTATTACTAGTTAAGTCGGGTGGGAAAAGAGGGCAACCCTGTCTTGTACCCCTTTCGAACTTAGACAATAGATTATTATTATTAGTCAATTTTAGCTGTGGAGTATTTATATAACAATTTTATAAAATGTATAATCTTGACAGGAAATTTTAATTGAAATCATACTTTAGGCCATTCACAATGAACACATGCTTTTTTTGGCATCCATATTCATCACTGATAAATCTGTCTGTATTGTATGATGCTAAAGTATGTTTTTGTATTTGTATGCATCTATTTTTAATGAACCCCATTTGACTCACTGGTATCACATCTGGTTTAACCTTTGCTAAGCCATTACTCTTAGGTTTAAATTACATTGGAAAGAAAAGAAAAAAAAAAGACATATCGAAAGATAAACATCAGTGACACAGAAATTAAGTATTTGGAGGAGCTGATGATTATGAGTGTTCTCTTACTGTTGGAGTTACTGTAGGATGAGTGACAGCGGCCTTGGAAGGAGTCATGAGAGGAGCAGGGGTAGGTGTGTAAGGTCTGTAAATGATCACACAACAATGAAGAGGAGAACATACTTTAAATAATTTTTGATAACTTTACAACACCAAGATTTACCAAATATCACAATTACTACAACAGTTTTTAGGCTTAATTATGCTTTTTACCTGTCTGACTGGGTAGTGATGTTCTCATGGGAATGGCAGCCAGTTTCATCCTCTCCTTTGGGACAGTGGGGGATCCCATCACATCGCTGCCTTGCCTCGATGCAGCCCCCTGGTGGAGGGCAGGAGAACTGACCAGAAGGACAACTGCGTGGACTGATGGCTGTAGGAGATGGCTGCGTACCTGCATGTGGAGAATGGTCAGACTAAGTAAGAATGATGTCTTTCTTTAAGATTATTTGTGTGGCTTTTTTGCCTTTAATTGATAGAGTAGCAGTAGAGAGAAAGGGGGAGAGAGAGGGGATGACATGCAGTAAGGACTCAGTCTTAGTACATGGGCGGCCAGTAAGAAAGATTTCTATATTCATTTTCGGTATTTGGGACTTACAAAGCCCATTTAAGAAAACTAAGCACCAAGATCAAATCTTAGACAAAAGATGGATAGAAGTTAATAGCCAGCTTGTAAGCAGGTTTCCTTTCCACCACTTCCAAGGAAAAAAAAACACTTTAAAACTGCATGGTTCTTATACAATAAATGACACTGAGGTGTGTTATGTTGGAAAGCTCACCACAGTACATCTCATCTGATCCATCCCCACAGTTATTGACTCCATCACAGACAACCCCCAATGGACCTGCTGGCACACAGCGACCGTTTCCACACTGGAACTCCTTCTCTCTACAGCCACCTATTGGGGTTACTGGGGAGGGAGGAGTGGGGGTAGTCAACCATTGGTAACCTGGAGGACAGATGAGAAGAGCATTTTAGAATCACATGTATACACAAAATAAAGCAGCACCAGCAAAGTAGCATTAAACTATATACTAACCATCTCCACAGCCCATGATCTCAAGTCGAAGGTAGATGCCATTCTGGAAGTCGTGTGGCAGCAGGCGGACAAACTGAGCCGACACCATCCTGTCCACTCGGGTCTCGGCCACCCCTTGATCATCATGGTTACCATGAAAAACCTGGAGGGTGAATGGAAATACATCAATTACAAGGTCTGAAAAAAGCAATGGCAAGCAGCCTTCAAGGTGTACGATGGACAGTACCATAGACTTGGTAGGTTTGATGTCTTACCTTGGCTCTGGGACGGGCATCAGTAACAAGCTCTTTGTAAGTGTACCACTGTCTGCTATCCTGACTGAACTGGAGGTAGAAGCTGGACACGAATGTGCCAAAAACACCACCACCCTGGGTTAGCACACCTACAGGAGCAAGTTCATTATATTACTGATATACAGTACACATTCTCATATAGGAATTTGCGTTTAGTGAACCAGCATTCAATTGAAGTTTTCTAATGCACCTGCATGAAAGTTTACCAGTTATGTTGTATGGTTTCAGCAGGTCTATCTGTAAGTATGGGTTTTGTGTGTTGCGAGCGTGTCCCTCAGGGCGCCGTTGGGGTAGGTCCTTATACTCCTCCGGTTCTGGACTCCAGCCCTGCAGATAAATGTTTTGCAATTACAACTTGTCCTCAAGACAGTTTTATAAATACAGAGTTGGTGATGTGAAGATCAACTCCATATCCATTCAATGTGGGTTTAATTACACTGAACAACAAGTCTTTGGCGTCCATGTTTTTTTTGGTTTTCAAGCACTTCCATATTAGTAGGTGCCAATTTGGATATAGAGCTTTCAGTTCAGTTTCCCAGTTGTATTTATGGAACTTGACCTAAATATTTCTAATTATCAGCAAAGACTTTCACATTCATCCCCAGGAGCCCTTAACGTCCATGCCAAATGGTAATCCATCCAATAGTTTGGAAAATATTTCATTCTGGACTAAAGTGTAGGGACCGACTGACCGACCAACCAACCAACATTGCCATGATCCCTTGAGCCACGACGCTAGCATGGCTAGTTCAGGCAAAACACTGTATAAGACAAATAAAAGTGTTTAGGATTGGGAAAAAAAGTAGCATTGTGAAACAAACTAACAAGCATCCCTTAAGGCCAGGAGCTCATGTTAGTTATTCAATGGTAAAAGGCAGAAGGCAGATCATGCTGAGCACCTGACAAGTGTGAAAAGAGCAGGCATGGTCATCTTTTATATTTTCAATGTTAGCAAATTGTCAACCATTTTGTGGCTAACCCCAGTTTAAATAACAAATCTCTTCATTTAGGCCTTGCTGCAGTGACATTAACTGATCCATCACTCATTAAAGTGACCTATCCTTGAGGTAAAATATGTTCCCCAAAGGTCAGGTTACAGGCTTCAGAACAGCAGTCTTGGGGCTGGTGGGGATTTAGCAACTTGCTCAAGGACATTTCACCAGGATAAACAATACAAAGTCTGATCGTATTGTCGGCTTGGTTTGGTGTACCTGGAGGTCGCCATGGGGGTCCCACCAATGGAGGCGACCTGCCTCAGGGGGGTGACCAGTCTGCTGTGATGAGGCTCTGAAACTGGAGGCTGGGAGAGTCTGAACACCCAGAGGAGACCAACAAGCATCTGAACAGACGTGGAGAGAAGGTGAGGGAAAATGACAATGAGCAGAAATAGATCATTCCTTGGATAATAATCATATATTCTTCAAGTTTAAATGCTCTACCTCTACCTGTGAAACTGCATGACCAACTGACCATGTGAAAAATACACTTACCTCCAGGAAGAAGGGGGTATGTTGGAACCAGAGGTGAAGTGCCATCTGCTGGCTTGGAGGTTACAGCGACAGGGCTAATTGTCACAAGAATGGTGTCATTTCCTCCTACAGAAGTGTTGTCAAATACAAATATTAATGTCAGAGAACACTCACTTTATTATCGCAATATTTGCAACGATGAACTGGACATTGTATCTGGAGTGATGCAGTTTTTGTTTTGGACTAAATGAGTAGGATCTTTATATAGATTTTATCTGAGTTATCCTCTTTTTATCTCGTTTTTCTTTATGCATCTTTAAGTTTATACAAAAACAAAAATAAACTACTACAGATACATATTCAGGCACAAAACTCTTTACTCCTTGTTTTACTCTTAAGGTAGTGTTTGATCAACTGTTGGGTCTCTTGACAGTTACCATTCTTTTGTTTTGAGTTTTCTTTATCAGGTACAGTAAATGGTCTTCTGAACATGTGAGATACAGTATGTGTGATGTCACAAGAAAAAGGGGAGCACTAAGAGAACTGGTGAGCTTTTCTAAATACAAGCAACTTATATGGTTAAAAGGAAAATAAAACACTTTCTCCAAGGGGGGACAAATGTAAAGAAAACATAATATTTCCTATCTTTTATTGGGATCAACGTCATCCCTGACATTAGTGATCATTAGTGACATCATTAGTAACCATGGAGTGCAGTTAGTTGTGTATAATTGGTGAATGCAGATAATTGTATTTATCATTAAACAGGGAGACATGTATTCAGCGTAGATAGCAGAACAAGAGCTCAGACTTTACCTTTGCAATAGCAACACCTGTCTCCCTCTCCAGGCACCAGACTTTGGCCCTGCACAAACAAACGGACATTTAACATTTGACTCAGTCACACGTGTGGTGGAGTTGCTATGGAACACAACTATGTCGAGGAAAAGCAAAGGAGGCGAGGAAGCAGAGCCGTGGATTGGACTGATTATATAAGATAAGATTGAAACACAAATGCATTCAAGCACACACAGTCACAAACTTAAATCAATGTGCAAATGTACCAATGGCCTGCATCATATTTCCATAAAACATGAGCACGTACTCACACAAGTGAGTGCAGCCAGTTAAATGCTTAAACACACGTGAGACTTACACGTACATACACTTACCCGCGGACAACCACTGACAGCGTATGGACAGTAGGGGGAACACTGCACTGTAAGGTTGGGCAGACAGTGACATAACTGGCAGTGGTCTGACCTCCATCTGTCTCCCACAGCATGGGACTGACCCTGGTACTCACACTCATCACAGGGGTCTGTCTGGCACCTGCACACACACACATATACACACACACAGACATGGAAAATACATGCAAGGGTAATGGAATGCATGTGTGTTTGACAAGAAGAAAAGCCACTTCTATAAAAGAACCTCACATCGGTGTTGTTAAACTTAGATGATTGCCAAGGATAGTTTGTCAGAGTCCAGAAGGTTAAAAGGGCCGGTCTAATCCTTTGAGTAGAATGATTGTACTCAGTAAATTGACATGACAATTCCATTTTTATTACAATAAAAAAATAGTTTTTGATGGTGGCACTAACATTGAGGTTCAGCGGGTCACCAAAAACATATAAACAACTATCCACAGCAGATTGGCAATTACGTGGCCATTACGTTTCAAGAAAACTGTCAAGAAGGATACATATATATATAATCATATAGGAGCCATGCATACAGTATCTATGAGTAGAAGTGTAGTAGTGTAGTCAAGAGTATAAACAGTAAAAGTAGTTAACAGTCCCATGAGGAGAGGGCTACGTACCGGCGGGCTTTCCTGTAAATCCCTCTACACGTTCTCCCGTCTCCATGCTTGATGGGGTTGTTTGGGCTGCGGAACGACCACTGGACACTCTGAACACCACAGGGCCCCAAACACTCTCCCCACTCAGACCATGATGACCAGCCACAATGCACTGCAGTATTACAAAGCTGACTGTGTAGGATTGCTCAGACTTTGAAGCAAGAACAATACCCAGCATGTGGGTAAAAGAACACTGTGGATTTGATGTTGATCTTGAAATCTAACAACAGATTCTGTGTTTTTGACAGACTCACCTGAACAGTCTGGGTTAGGCTGGCATCTCTGAGGCCTTCCTCTCTCGCAAACACACATTTCACAGTAAGCCTTTATCTGCTGGCCCGGCCAGTAGCGCACACCTGCCACTTCACAGACACACTCCTCTGGTAACACACACTGTTGCATATGGCTCATCACCTGGCCGTCTGGACACCAACAACCTGGAGTTAGAGACAAGTTGCTCGTGAGAAAAAAGCTTGTGAGAGAAATGTAAAATTGAAAGAAATGACAAGAAGCAACTATTTATTTTAGAGCATAAAATATTCCAGATTGCATCCGACTGACCAGAAGAGCAGGGTGCTATTGGATCACAGGTTGTCCCAGTGCTGATGTGGGCACAGGAAACTGGGCAGGGAGCACAGCTGTGTCTCACCAGCCCAGTGGGACAGCTGGTGTTGGCACATTCATCATCAGGACAAGGCTCTGGAGTGGGACAGGGAAGAAAAGGAGAGGAGAGAGTTCATTTAAAGAAATATCTTTTAATCATTCTTAGCATTCCCACTTTCTCTGCAACTGAGCTTTTTGATCTGACTTTTTTGTGTGATAAGTGTGGATTTTTTTTCAAATTTTTGCATTTTGAAACAACACTATCAGATAACACCATATCCATTAAATGTGGGTTTTCATTACACTGAACAACAGTCTTTGGCATCCATAGTTTTTTGATTTTCAAGCGCTTCCTTATTGTTAGGTGCCAAGTTGGATATAAAGCTTTCAGTTCAGTTTCAGTACTTTCTTTATTCAGAAAAGTATACACAGATTGATTTGGTTGAAAATCATCTGTTCTTACTAAAAAGTCTATATATATTTATTTATTTATTATTATTATTATTTATTTTATTATATCTTACCTCTAGTGGTATAGTCATGCAGATAGGTATAGATTTATTTGTCCAGGTTTTGGGATATCTATTTGGGAGATTTCTGCCTCCACCCCAATACAATGAGCTGAATGGACTTTTGTTTATGGTGCTCACAGCAATACAAAATTACAATCTGAAAAAGTATTTTCAGAGCCTTTTCAGAGTTACAGCAAACTCAGTTTTCATTTGAACTACTTTCTAACAACAAAATAGTCCTTGTGAAAACAACTTGTTTTTTTTTGGGGAGTAATCCAATCCTTTAAAGTGAACACTGTCCTCCTCAATTATTGTCCAAGACTGATACATATTTTTCTAATATGACTAGTGTTTTAAGCCAATAACAGACAGCTCTTACTGATTTCCATGGGTAGGTTGGACGGTCCAGGGAGCTGGGAACAGTCTCGGCCTCCGTAGCGAGGTGAGATGCAGCCTCTATATCTGACCTGCACTCCACCACAACCGCTGGAACAGTTCGACCAGCTCACCCACGGCAGCCACTGACCATCCACTAGAGAGGGGAGAAGAGAGCGTCACATTTTAGTAACAACTACAGTACATATCTGATTTTAAACTATGCATCAAGACTGTTTATTCTCAAACATATATATATTTTTCATTTCCTCAAACTTACCAGGGCAGGTGGTATTGAAGCATTGCTGCCTCTGGAAATCCTGTCCCCGACATTGGCGCAGTGGATCTCCTGGTGGGCAGGTTCTCTGCCGGCTCATGGAGCCTGTACCACAGGAGGTGCTGCAGGGGCTCCATGGACCCCAAGAGCTCCAGCTTCTACAGCTCTGCTCATCAGTGGGGCTTCCGAGTGGTGCCAGTGAGGCATCTGGGCAGTCTACCACACCATTACACACCTAGGTAATGGGGCAGGGTTAGTGAACAGGAATGTAAGTGAGGGGGAAAGCACATTTCGGCTGCTTTCATTAATTTTTTTGGTTAAAATGTCAACATTTCTTACATTTTTCCAGACATTATTTTTTTCTATGTTTTATATCTTGCATGCTGATGATGGCTAACCAAGATGACTATTAATCAGACCATATCTACATACAGTATCTGATTCATGTAAGGTGATCATTTTAATAAAATAAAAAAAGAACAGCAATAATATCAATATACAATAATTTAAAATGATTTCTAGACCTTCATGGCCTGTTAGGAAATCCTGACCAAATCATCAGATTCACAAAAGGGAAGATGATGCAATTATGCAAAGCAACCACTTATCAGGTCCCATCCCGTTCGTTAGATGTTTTGTGTTGTGTTTGTACTTCCTGTTTTATTTTGTTAACTGCATGTTCCCTCTTGTGTCTGTTGTTTCTACTTCCGGTCCCCAGCTGTCTCCACTCTGTTCGTTAGTGTCTCCACCTGTGTCTCGTTATCCTCCCATTTCCTGGTGTATATAGTCTGTGTGTTTGTCCCTGGTTGCCAGTTCGTCTTCGTTCATTTATGTCGAGAGTTCCAGCGTTGATCCAGTTTCCCGAGTTCCTGATTCCCCGGCTTCCTCGATCCTGTTGCCGCTACGCTGAGGACCTACCTGTGCATCGACCTTGTTTCTGTGACCTGACTCTGCCCTTGGATTTTCCGTGCATGTTCTGTATGTCCTGCTGTATTTCTACTTTACCCAGTAAAGTATATTAACATCGTCATTGTTCTGTCTCTGAGTCGTGCTATTGAGTCTCTCAACGTGTGTACTGGTCGTATCGTTACACCAGTGAAACATCCTCTTACTTTCAGACAAAAGATAATTATATCCTTTTTCTTACTTATTCAATCACCTACTACCAACTAAATACATAAAGTTTGGCTTGCTGGTGGATATCATGTTCATCTTAGACATACCATGTTGAAGGGGACACAGGATCCATCCATACAGGTAAATTCAGGGCAGGTGAGAGTGGTGTTCCTACTGCCAGGGGGCACTGGTAAGACAGTTTTATCTGGACAGAGCAAGATTTCAAGATGTTATTAAAACATACCAGACATTACCAGATCCCTCGCCATCACATTTGTGAATATGGGAGACTGGGATGTACACTGCCTTCAAGTTTCCTTTCCTTCATTTCTTCCTCTCTCTGCTTCCTTTCCTTCATTTCTTCTTTGCTTCCTTTTTTTTTTTTATTCCCTACCTGCCATTCTTTGAACAACAATGAACATTTCGTCAGGTCGTCTGCAGTCCCTTGCATATTTCTTCTCTATCCATTCTCATCTCTCTCCTACTTATCTCATGAGAACTCACCACACACCAACTCATCGTCGCCCTGTGGACAGTCTGAAACGCCGTTGCACACTTGGGACATGTTCACACAGGTTCGGTTGTCACATAGGAAGCTGCCTGGACAGGGAGGTATCCGAGTAGAGCCTAGTAGACAGACATAATCGTTGTTAGTGTCTATTAACACGTCTTTAGTCGAAGGCCTGACGATATAAAACTTCACAGTAACTTACCACAGTTGTCAATACTCTCGTCTGAGACGTCCCTGCAGTGTGGGGTCCCGTCACAGAGCTGCTGGTAGTCCACACACTGGTCCCCACTCAGACAGGGCACCTGGCCAGGGCCACAGGTGGTGGTACACTGCTGCTCATCACTACCATCCATACAGTCTGTTTCCCCATCACAACGCCAGGCCTGAGGCACACACTGCCCACCTGTGGCACAGCTGAACTCATAGGACCTACAAGCTGGAGAAACAGGGGTGTATAAGAGAAACATCGAAAACTAAAAAAGAATATCTTCCTAAATCTCTAAATCATAAGTCATTACCTGAAGTAGGCATAGTCGGGGTGACAGGTGAAGGTGACGGTGTTCTGATAACAGTGTAGCAGTTGGTTCTGTTCTCATCCTCTCCACCTGGACAGTTAGTTGTTCCATCACACAACTTAGTGGTGGCAACACATGTACCGTCACTGCAGGCAAACTGGTCAGGAGCACAGGTCACTGCCACACACAAAAATGTATACCATTCAAGATGACTTTGGGCAAATTTGTATTTAACTTAAAGCTGAAATGCCATATTATAATTTGTACCTTTACTTGGACAGACAGCTTCGTCTGTTCCAGAGGGGCAGTCTCTGTGTCCGTCACACACTCTGTCTGCAGGGACACACTGGTCCCCAGGGCACTGAAACTCCCCTGGCGCACACACACACCTAAAACCAGCCAAAACATTTAGATTATGATGACATCATGCATTGTAATCCATCATTTATTGGATGAGTGCTGCTCAGAAACAAAACTAAAAGACATTTCAATCTGTATGTTGTGAACAAACATTGGCTGAAGAGTATTTGCAAATAATTCTCATTATTTAATGTAGCTTTCTTAAACTATTTTTGAGGGTCTGTAATATTGGTGCCATTCAGATAATGTCAACTAGACTCTGATGAGGAAAGAGTCAATATTTTCTGTTGCCTTAAAAGCAGCATGCAGGACAAACTCTGAAATCATATTTATAAATGCCAGTCCATTTAACCATTAACCAATCCCAAATACCAAAGTTCGGCAGGACTGAAAACACACCCCCTCTCATCACTGAGGTCCCCACAGTCATCATGTCCGTCACAGCGGTGGAGGTAGAGAATGCAACGTCCTCCAGCACACAGGAATTCCCCCTCATCACACACCACACCACAGTCTGGACCAACAAAAGTAAAGTTCTTCACAAAGTCAGATACATACGGTACAGAAAAGTAATCATTCAAGTATGCCCACATGTAAAAACACAGAAAACAAGACACAATATACTAAATCATTAAAAGAATGCTGTGCTTAATGAGCAGTCTGTCTGTGCATAACAGTATTTTGCTCAATAGAGTTTTTGATATGGCATCTTTCTTGATAAAGTAATGTTGATAAAGAATGTTGTTTGTTAACAGAGCTGACATTGTAGATGGTGTATATTGCTGGATAGAGTGATAGAGGACCTTGCTCATCAGATCCATCAGCAAAACCACAGTCCATCCGCCCATCACACACACGGTTGGCTGGCAGGCACTTTCCATTAGCACACTGAAACTCCCCCGTTGGGCACAGGGGTATGGGGGTGGCAGGTCCACAGAACTCCTCATCTGATTGATCAGCACAGTCTGGCCGGCCATCACAACGCTGAGCCAGGTTCAAACAGGGTCCACTGCAGAGGTTTGGGTCAATTCACTTTATTCACTACAGGAATTTTATTCTAGTGCAAAAAACATTTAGCAAACTGTTGGAAGTCAACATGCTGCTGTTTAGCATGTAATTTCCCATTACCATGTTAACATTCTGGGGTGAAGCTTGTATGTTAATGTTAGTGCATATTAGTGTGATATTTTATGGCGTAGAACAAAACGTTAAAATCTCTTAAGCTTGTGTTAACCACAGACCTTATTTCAGGCTTCTAACCAAAAACCTATTCAAAAAACCATTGACTTTGAGACGAGTGAACCAGAAGTGCTAAAATGCTAACTCATTTCCATGTTTTAGGAATCATTCCTGCACCACTCTATATCATAACAGCTAATCATTTAGTGGGGTTAAAAAATGCTATGTCTATCTTGTAGAAAATGCCTCTATTCACCAATAAAGCCTTGAGATTATGACCTCATGGCTGATTTATCATAGCTCATCTTAATCTCTTAGTTATTACTCTTCCTAATCTCCACACAATGAAATTGTTCTTGTTAATAGACTAAAGTGAGTTTGGATTCACCTTGGCGTGCTGGTACAGCGGAATTGGTCTGGAGAGCAGGTGGATAGGCAGATCTCATCCGAACCATCGCCACAGTCATCCTCGTTGTCACACACCCACTGGTAGGGGATGCAGCGCCCCCCAGCACAGGTAAACTCTGATTCCAGACAGGGAGGACGGGCAGGAGGGCAAGCCACACCCTCACACTGCCACACACCATCTTCACAGGAACTAGACAGACAAAGGCAAAGAAAACCCTCTGACTTAAATGTTGATTATTATAGGAAAGAAGAGTGGAATAAACTTTCGTAAGGCTTTAGATTGACAAACCAGTTCTGGCAGTGTTGAGTGACGGTAGTTCCAGGTGGAAACATGGAGCCCTCCCACTCACATGGACACTGAACGGGAACTATACAGCTGTCCCCTGTAGAGCAGAAAACATACTGATAATTGTTATATTCTCAAAGCTTCAACAGTTGTAAGGCAAGAAAGTTTGTCTTGAGGGTGGTGCAAGACGAAAAAATATGGGCTCAGTAAAATCAAGAAACACTGTTCTTGGGCCATCTTGCTTTCAAATTTTACATTTGGTCCTTCAGTTCTTAATGTGTCCAAAAGCGTCCATCCACTAGGACACATGAAAGTGCTCAGTAAATTTAGTCCATTATATTCTGATGTTTTTAAAAATCTGAACTATTGGCGGTGCTGAAGAACATTTTACCAAAATTCACCCTCTGGGAATTACATAGACAATTTAATGAAAATCCTACTTTTAGTTTTGAAGATAAGAGGATTCAGAATCACCTTGTCATTTGTGTCAATACTTTTTACTGTGTATATGAACTGGTTCAAGTAACTTTTAAAACTAGCCAAATTTATGATTTGTAATAAATTATTGCTGTAATGCAAAGTCTTTGGCTACTCAAAGTACTATTACCATACAACACGAATAGACCACAGCTTTTCATAGTTCTCTTTTTGTGTCACAACATTATAAGTTATACATTTGTATTTTATTGAGTGAGAAAATGGATGTGTAGCCTGTGTGTGTGAGGAAAGGATCAGTTGCATGAGTCTCATGGTCCCCAAAGTGTATATCACCCTCGGTGGCTCAGGATTAGTTTGGTAAATCTGGCTTACCATGTCGGACCGTGCCAGCAGGGCAGGAACAGCCCTCCACACAGGAGAGAGCACCACACTGGGAGTGTGGACTCTGCTGAACACTGGGACATGAGGTAGAGCAAGCTGGACCACAGGGATCATACACCATCCCATTCTCACACTGCAGAGCTGCAGGGAATGAGGGAAACAATCCAAATATAACATTAAAAAAAAAGTCTACAAGACCAGGTCAAAAGACAAAAGTTACAGAAGGACAGGAGTAAACGTGCATGCACAGAAGATTGACTGTGTGAGTGTGCGCATCGTGTCTTTGACATACGACAGAGCTCTTGTGACCTCCAGCGGATATAGACCCCTCTGCGGTTACACTCTTCAGCATATGCAGCAATGGCTGTACAGAGACACTCACAATCCCCGCCTGAGTCACAGCTATAAAAAAAACACACACAAACGAATGAATGATGTTATGGTAAAATATTAACATTAAAAGGTGATTAGGACACGTTATGCTTAGGATGAAGCTATCCTTACATCAAGAGAACCCTGCACACTGTTTTACCACCAGTGGCAATGTCTTTTCTGTTACTGTTTGCGTACCAGCACGCTTACGAAGAAGCACATGCATGTCTTATGAACGAGGATAGAGAAATGCACATTTCTGCTGATTGAAGGGCAGTAATGCATATGCTAGTAGGAAATTCAATCAACATGTTCTTTAGGGATTTTAAGGATGTATACAGCTTATTTTAGTGAGACAGGCTGACTGTATATGAATGAATGTAATGTAGCCCGGTACATACAACAAACATGAGATTGTAGCAAAATATTGTCCATCAGCAGACAGTCCTATTTATCATACATGTGCGTATTCCCATATAGGGAGAAAATGTGCAATATCCTGGAAGTTATGAAGAATATCTGCAAAATCAGTGCACAGGGCAAGAAATGCTGAGAAAGAAAGCCATTTCGTCATACTGAAGCATCTTTTTGCAAAGAGCACAGGTACAAAGTAGATTACATATTTTTAAAAGATACTTGGGACAGTTGGGGAATTCACCTCCCCGGCGCTGCATAGTAGCTGCTCACTGCTCCTAATACTAAGATGGGTTAAATGCAGTCTACATTTCTCTGCGTGTGCTTTGTACATGTGTGTGACCATTTAAAGAGGATTCAAAATCCTCCATTTCTATTTCCATACTTTCGAGATATTCAGCGTAGATTAGTGCTGTCACTCACCCACAAGCATCAAAGACACACCAGTCATAATACTGCTGGAAAGGCACCTCATGGTGGCACCGAGAGAAGAGCTCCTGAGTCAGGACTGCACATCTTTTCCTGGCCCAGGTCACCCTGTGGGGGTTCATCTGAGCAAGACAAAGAAAGAGAAATTAGTTTGCTTTTGCATACGTTTGCATGAGACAAGACAGCGCAAAAGACAGTTTATCATCAGGTAAGAGAGGTCTATTGTTCCTGCAAGTGTCAGTGTGTGTGTAAATGTGCATGAGACGGTATGCCGGAACTCACAGTACAAGGGTCTCGGAGGTCCTGGTCTGCCACGTCAGGGCAGGAGGGGCTGACCTTCCAGGAGTTACCAAACAGCTCGGCTGTAGACTCCACGATTCCCTGCCTTGTAGTAAAGTCATTCTCTGTGTCCCCATCAAAGTTACCACACAGGCCATTGACACGACCCCGCAGGTGGGCCGCCAGACGCACATAGACACGCATACCTGGAGACAATATGTGGAATGACAACAACATTACTTAGTTGTTACTTAACCTTCATCTACAGCTACAGACATAAGCAATTCTTGAAGAACTATGTGCCTCTACACAACATTTCTACAATAATAAAGGATAAAGGTCAGTATGAAAATACAAAAATATATAGAAAATGTACATTTTGCCAATAATAATAAAAAAAAGCATGTCTAGTCATAAGGAGCAATTATTAAGTGGAAACAATAGACAAGAAAAGAAGAAAACAAACTTAAACAAACAAATAAGTACAGAAACATCTGTTTCTGACACTGAGCATTAAAGGGTTGAGTGACAGATTATTTAGGGTTGCAGATGTTGATGTGTGTGTGTCCTACCTCCATCCCATAGCAGAGTGACCCCCAGTCGGGAGGAAAGGGAGACGAACAGGCCGACCCTTTCCAAAGTCAGACCACTGCCACTGTAAGATTTTGGTAGACTAATTGGCATCCCATTTACTGTCACAGCTTTACCTAAAGGAGAGAGACAAGATGCCTTACATAAAGCAACTATCGCCTAAAAGATAATATGTGCTGCCTATTGACACCAAATTTCTATCATTCTCCTCGGCTTCCCCTATAACACTATCCCTCTTACCTCTCAGCAGATGTATTATGGTATTTCCCAGGCTGAGGGTGACCGACTTTGTACAGGTGACCCCGGTGCTCCCGCATGGCACATTCTCTGCAATTACACTGAACAAACCGCTGGTCTGCCTCACCAGCACGTATTGACAGTCGCCCAGGAAAGAGTAACAGCGGCCGTCAAAGGTCACATAGTGTGGGTCACCAGTTGCCACGCACACACCGGCACAGGCGAACTGGCTGCAGTGCCAGCGTCGCTCCTTACACACACTGCAGGCATGAATGAAGTATAGTTGAGATAATTAAATCTTCAAGGGATGTGGTGCATTGAGACAACTGCACACATTACCATGTGTTGCAGTCTTTAGTGATGGTGTCGTTGCTGTAATAAAGTTGACCATTATGGTGACATGGGCACTCATCTGCCAGAACACAGTGATCACCCTGTGCGGAGAAGACAAAATGTACAGTAGTCAAAATTCAACCATATGGGGTTGTTACATCTGTGTGTGATCTGTGTTTCCACATTATTAATCAGACAACCTTTATAATGTCTTATCCGTAGGTCTTATCTTGATGAATGCAATGCTTAATGGTGCAATAAATGAGCTGACATTCAGGCATAGTTCCAACTTATTTCCTGTGTAAGCATAATTGTTTGCATGGAGACAAATTTCATTCCCCTAGGAATGTGTTTGGCTGTTATAATACTCCTCCAGCAGCATGGAATGCCCCTTTCATAACATAATACATTTGAAAGTCAATGATTTAATGACAAACTGACCAGAAAGTTTTAAACAAAAATGTACAATATTAGTATTTTCTTTTAACCTAATATGTAACTTGGTTACGTTGAAGGAACAGTCTGTGTGTAGTATGAGAATGTCTAGGCCTTAACCCCCAGAATAATCAGGTTGGTATTCGCGAAACGCATCTATTGCGATATAGTGGCAGATACACAGTGGGCTGGCAAGTGTTTAAATATTTTTTTGTCTAAACATTTAAGTATATGATTGCTGTAAGCCCGACAGCTAAGCAAGTGGACGTTTGTTATGTAAATGGTTAAATGAGTAGGGCTTAATTAAGGTGTGCTTGTGTAGATGTATCAGCAATACACTCAATAAAAACTATTCCTAGCCAAAGTATATCACTGGTACAGGCGATTGTAATGTAAAAGCAATTCCCCAGTATAAAATATGTTGTTTTATTTGTAATGGTATTTAATTTTTTTCTCCACAACCATCTGGTGACCCTCAGAGATTATCTTGTGACCCCCCAGGTTGAGAACTAGTGGTCTAGGATATGTTAAACCTATAGGAGTAACAAACTAGTGGGAAGAAACAGCTAACTTTAGCCTAGCTAAAAATAAATTCAAAAATTCATAGTCATATTACTCAATATTACCGTTCTAACACTGCTTTTAACAATATTCGTATATTAGTGAATTAAATGATTAACGTTATGGTGTGGAATGTGCAAGGTGTGGCACACAAACCTTGCAGAGAATTGTCACCTTCTCAGTAGTGCTCCAATGTTAACGCGAACGTTAGCATCTAGCGCCTTCAGTCTTAGCATCTTTTAGCTTTCAGTTATTGTTTTGGTTTTACAACCTCAACCCTGCTGTTATGGTTCAGTCTCCCTGCTCTATCAACCTCGTTTAATTTCCAGCAGACAGCTGTTTCCAGCGACAACGCTCAAATAAATATACTGTAAACGTACCTGTCCCACGTCCAAAAGACAAAATTAGCAAATTGCCAATTACCATACAGGAGCATCTTGAAGCTAAAGAGACAGATATTTCCCTCGGGAGTTGTGGAGACCAAAACTAAGCTATAAAGGAGAGTAGCCCTAATTATTAGACTTCTGTTCGGTGGCCAAGAATACGACCCCAAATTAATGCAAATGTTACATGTGTAATGTGTGTTGAGTGAGCAACTAATAATTTAACGTTATCTAGTGATAGCGTGTCTTGTTTTCAGCGCCTCTGCAGCAATTGGCCAAAAACATAATAAATGCAGGTTAAGCAAATGGCTTGGACTTGTATAGTGAAGATATGAATGGCTTATCTAGGACTTGTATAGTGAAGATATAAATGGCTTATCTAGGACTTGTATAGTGAAGATATAATGGCTTACCTAGGACTTGTATAGTGAAGATATTTAACTTTAACACTACCAGTTGCAGAGTGGTATCGTGCATGGCTCACTGTACAGCATGGCCTATTATAACGTTGCAATTGAACAGTGCCATGTTAATTATATTAACTACACCTGTGCTTTTCCAGCTATTAAAAAGCAACATGTCTTCTGTGGAAAAATTGGTTTAGTCTCAACATTTCACATTTCAAAAAGATATCTGTTCTCACATATCCACGCAGAAAACTTAATTTGAGTTTTCACCCACTAGTAGCACAGTTCCCTGGGGACAGATACAGCCAGACAGGGGCTCCCTGCAGCCCGACTGTGCAACACTGGACCCCTGCTGTTGGCCAGGAGGGTCCAGGCTGGAGCAGGTGAGGAGGCAGGAGCGTGGAGAGTAGACCAGAGAGCCTGGACACTGGTTCACCTCCTCACAGCGCTCCTGAGAGCAGTTAAACAGCCCCTGCTCACACACACTGTTAAGGAAGACAAGAGAGAGCAGAAACAGAACTGACATCCACTGAATCAAATTTTATTCTATGTCAGGTCGGAATGAAAGGCCATTACAGCTTATTTAAAGTGTGTACTTAATGACAGCAAAAAAAAATCAAGTTTGTATTGAAATATCAGCAGTGAATACATAACACAAAGTGGAATAACTGCAGTCAAGTGGTGGCAAGTTTACTTTGGATCAATAAAGTTCCACTAAGTTTAAAGTTACTAAACTCTAAACGGTAGTAGCAACAAAGATATGCTATGAGGAAATGTGAAATTTGCATTGCATAATTGTTACACTGATATAAAATATGATGTACAGTACATCCATTCACCTTGAATGACAAAGCTTGGCTGTTAACTCCAGTGAAATGATTTTTATCACACCTCATAGCAGTTTATCAGGTCAATGGTCAATGCAGGGACACATATCAGCAGTTTCAACACAATGAAAATTAGTAGGGAAGAAATAAATAAAATGAATCATTAGCGTTAGTACTACTGCTGTGACTCAATCATTAAGAGATGACGCAAACCAATAGAGTGATGATCACTGTGGTTATGTAGTGAAGAGACGCGATGAAATCAACCTATCCTGTATCAGGGAGCAGGAGCATAGAGTGATTTCATCGAGGCTCTTGCACCACCAGGGACTCACTGTTGGATAGTGTGCTCTCATATACCTATACAGCTGGCAGTCATCCAAACACATATAACACTCATTGCAAGGCAATAATTACTTGAAGCAGGGGTTAAAGCTATCAAGTGTAGACTTTTTATGTGATTATAGCATTAGATTTATCTGGACAACAACATAGAAAATACTTCCTAACAGGGTAATGCATTTAAATCCATAAATATATATATATAATTGACCTATTATGAAACATTAGCACCCAAACAAACTCTGTCACAATGACCCCTCGCCTTCCACGTTGTCCTAAAATACACACAGTGCTTTGCAGACTTTACTGGATCTTCAATAAAACCATCAGGGATTCAAGACTGTATCAGCACTTGATCTGAGTAGATGTCACCCCATGGGATCAAAGCTCATTCTGCAGCTCTACTGACAATGGAGAACACTCTCTGATCTTTATCACAACTACTACATTATGATACAGGTGACATAAAAGAGAAAAGGGGATGTTTTTATGGCATGCTGCAACAATTTCATCTATGCAATTGGGTCACTGTATTGCACTGAATTAGCCTATTCGATGATGTTTCCTTCTGACAGCGTTAGTAGTGTACTACATCTGTGCAGCGATGTTAATATTTAACTTAAGTGAAATTCTGCCAAGTACCAGCTACACGAATTGCGGTTTGGTCATAGTTGATTTTTTTTTAGTTTGGCCTTTTCATTTTTGATGGTACCAAGTAAATTGGATCAAATTTCCAGTGAAACCTGATTCAATAAATATTTTTAAACCTAAGACATGCAGTGCCAGTCAAAATGTTCAAAAAGAAAATGTCGGGCTAAAACAAGTATTTTAGCCAGAGAGTACCTGAAACCCCAGCCCAAGTTGTTCCCTGGTACGTACCAGGTATTACAGTTGTTGTGAATAACAGCCCCAGGTCGGTACGTCTTGTCTCCTTGCACACAGGGGCACATAGTGACGGGCACACACTGGCCCTGGTGGTCCTGCACTAGTCCTGGTGGGCACTGGCAACCGGGAACACACATTCTGAGTCCCATTGCACCACCACTCGCATCGCAACTCCAGCCGTCTGAACAGGAGCCCCCACAGGCACGACCACATTCCTGGTACACCTGACCCCCCGAACACTGGACCGCTGGGAAGACAGGAGAGGAGGTAAAAGACAAAATACTGTAGCTTGGTACAGTTTGCAATTTTTTGCAACAACTACTTTGGACACTTCTATAAACTCCATATTACCATGGTAACCAGTAACGGACATCCTGAAACATTGCTAAACCAGTGGTGGAAAGTAACCAAGTACATTTAATTAGGTACTGTACTTAAGTACAATTTTTTAGTTGCTTGTGCTTTACTTGAGTGTTTTAATTTAATCCTACTTTCTACTTCACTACATTTATATAATGACTTTAGTTACTACTTACATTGCAGATGAAGATTTAAAAACATATAATGACTATATGAAATGCAAATAATAAAATTAGATGGCTACAACATTAAAATGCATCTTACATGTTACTGCATCTATAATAATAATCTATATAATAATGTAACAAGTAAAGAGACTATTTGGCTGCATAGTGACTGCTTTCATACTTTTTCTTTTTAATTTATAAAATAAAGTACATGTTCTTGATTATGGTTACATACTTTTACTTAAGTAAGATTTTAAATGCAAGAGTTTTTTAGATTGTGGTAATAGTACTTTTACTTAAGCGAAAGGTCTTAATATTTCTTCTACCACTGCACTTAACCAATGGCCTCCCTTACGGCAGAAGGTGTGATTGCGCCAGTGGACGGCGACGCCCTCCTGAGCGCAGTGTTGTGTGTAGGCAGTGAGGATGGTGCAGTGACAGGCCCTCTGTGGGACACAGCCACAAACCTCCAACAGACAGAGACGGAAATAAGGTTCCCTCTCCACCACGTCATGACACACCTACGAAATCAGCAAAGGAAGCACATGTGTAAATAAAAGAGAGGGAGACAGAAGATGAAATCAATCCTGACATAACAAAGCTTTAACAAACTCCATGCAAACTACCTGAAAGACATGGCCGTGTATGACGGAGCACACTGTCTCTGCGTACTGTCTCCTCTGTGTGTATGTGATGCAGGGGTCAGGTGGAGCTCCTTTAGGTAGAGTACAGTGCTCTGTTGAGAATTTGCTTGCAAACAATGACACGCTGTTCTCCACATCTCCTTCTGGGGTGGTAAAGTCATCATGCTGATTCCAGGTCAGCGTTCCACACAGGCCGCGCACCTTGAACACAGCATTTACACTCCTTAGCTTAAAATAGAAACTCAATGGCATAAGTGCAAGTTCTGTTTGGGACTCAAAAGGGCACAAGAGAAAAAGAAACATATGAGGTTTAAGGCTTACCTTATTTGCAAAGCCAGGTTGCAGGGTGATGAGGGCCAAAGGTCCATCGAGGTGCCAGAGCAGCTGGGCTCCAAAAGTCTGGATGAGGAGAAATGAAGAGGAGGCCCTACGCACAACCAGGTCCCCCGTCACCACAGGCAACTGCTCCCTCTGGCCATTCAATGTCACTGTACCTGGAAGGAACAATAACAACTATAAGCAATCAGAAGGCGAAGAATTCTCACAATAGAAAGAATCGTTTTAGAAGTCAGTAACTTTTAATCATTAAATTAAATGTATTTTACAGAAGAAGTTTAAGCCTCGGGCCGCATGTATTGAATTTGAAAGGTTTCTGGCTTTAGTAAATAGGTTGAACATATAACCTATTTACAATTAAACAAAGGCCAGAGCATACAGTGGGAGGGAACCAAAACAGTGAAATTATGGGATGTAAAATCAAAACAATAAGCTGAAAGATGCAAAAAAGCTCCAAAGAACTGGGTAACTGCGGAGTCGGGGGATCTTATGTGGGTGACCGTTCGGCATAAGTCATTTGAGCCATTAGTCATTCAAACATTTTAAAAATGTTTTCATTTCAACACATGGGGGCTTGAATGTTAGTCATGTTGTCTGTCCCCACTGTCAAAGCATGAAATAATAATTTAACTCTGCAGTACTGACAGGCACTCAGTTATCAAGTCACCGTGTCTTACGTCCAGTCTTGTCAGTCACTGTCTGTCATTGCACTTCTGGTTTTATTTTGTACTTACCTTTTGTCACCCATGCCTGATCCCTTTACTTCCTTGTGTGTTTTCCCGCTTCTCCTCAGTGTCTGCCCCGCCCCTGATTGTTTCCACCTGTGCCCACTCACCTCATGTTTAAATAGTCATGTTAGTGTCATGAACCTGTGCACCAGCCTTATCAAGAGATTTGTTGTAATCCTTGTAGTGAGTATGTTGAGTTTGTACCATCATCATTGTTCTAGTAAAGAAGTTTGCTTTACACTCTATATCTGTTTCTTGGCGTCGTGCATTTGAGTCTTCCTACCCTGTGTCTGTGGTCATGACACAACTACAAGGGTGCAGCATTATACTAACTCACCAGTGTCTGTGATGGTGATTGTGGTGCGGAGTGCCGTGACTGACATCTCCCTTAGACAACCCCGGCCTCCTCCTCCTCCTGCTGTACACTCCCCACAGCGCACACTCACCATCAGCTTCCTGTCAACAAAGTCCTGAACACACACAGAACATAAGCACTAAGGAGAAGTGGCTGCCCACAAATGCATCTCATAGTGTATTTAACTGTGTGCATGGTTGCATGTCCTGTATCTCACCTCCACAGAAGTGAAGAAACAGTCTCCTCCCTGTAGCGAATACCTCTTTTTGTCAAAGGTGGTCACCTGTAGCGCCCCCATCAGGGTGCACTGGGCTGCACACTTTTCCCCAGTACACTGCCACTGGCCTTCTCTGCACAGACTGGGAGGATAAAGATTAAAAGAGTACATAGAAGGATGGAGAGTCACAAATAGAAGAATGGGAAAAGAAAAAGATAGTTAGGAAACACACAAATAGTTTCCCCTTACCAGGTGTTGCATCTCTGCTGTATACTGTCCCCTGACTGGTAGGTGCGTCTGCGATGGAAACAAGGACAATCGCCTCTTTTCAGACAAAGTCCCTGGTGAACATAGAGGCCCAGTGGACACTCACAGCCCCCTACACACTCCTCCCTGCACTGGCCCATGGTTGCAGCAGGCCCGGGGGGCTGGGGAGACACACAGCTGGGGGGACAGGAGGACACACAGTCTGAAAACACCTGACCTCTGGGACAGACACGACCTGGAAAGACCAAGAAATAGAACAGGAAACGGATAGAGTTAATAGAGTTAAAGGACCATACTGGTGGTTTTGCATGTTTGTACTTTGCATTCATGCTGAGATTGCTTACAGTTCAGATTAATATGTTATAAGAGTTGTCATATTTATTACCACACAGGGTGGCTGTCCTCCACATTATGATGACATGTTGCTGAGCACACTCTCGGGCATAGCTGGCCAGGGTGTCACACACTGCTGAATCCCTCTCTTTGGGTGGCAGGCTACAGTACAGGTAGAGACAGGTGTCTACGTACGCTGCTGGGTCCAACTGGAAGACACAAAGACACAAACTTATCAAATCTGGGATATTCAACAGTACACCTGTGTCAAATAGAATGAGAAAACATGCATATTTTACACTAAAATATGTTATATAAACAACCAGTGTAGCTATAATCGCCAGCATTTAAAGTCAGAGAGAGGAAGACTATATAGAAATAACCATATCTTAATTCCCAAATTATTAACCAGAATTTTATTACACTTATTCTATTATTAATTTCAGAGTTTCAGAGATATTTGAATAGGACTTCGAGGCAATGCTAAATGTAGGTTGTACTGAAACTATTAATTAATTCTGCAATTGACACTCAGCTGTTAGTTAGTGCTTTCCATGCAGTTATTACAGTTCAGTAGTCTTTAAGACAGCCCCATCGCTCGCATCAATCCAACCCATTTCTTAGAACTGCTTTTACAATTGGCACCTGGTTAATGATTTACTTTTAGGAACATTATGATTTACAGCTCATTACAGACTTGGCTTTCAAAGAAATTCCATTGAAGCATTGCTTAATATCCAAAAAAATCAAGAAAAAACTGTTAGTAAACATTGGTGCTGCCCTGTGACTTCAAAAAGTGGTGTGTCTGACCCGGGGGTGGCAGTGTGTGAAGGGGTTTTCCAGCAGTCTGTGACACACTGACTCTGCCTGCTTGCGTAGGGCAGGGTCTCCTGAGACATCACAGCTGTGACCGAGCTCAGCCGCATCGTTGCAGCCCTGAGGGAAGCATGGGACAGAGAGAGGCTCAATTACCGAGGGTGCATCTCATTAATGTACTTTGCCATTTATTTCGAATGCAGTAGAAGTGACACAGAAATCTGCATTCACACCAAAAACAGTTGTTGAAACCATTCATCTCCCGCAGCAGAAATTTTGCATCATGTTAGAAGCATCAAAAGGATGTGTGATGAGAACACAGATCTCATAAAGAAAAATGAATAGTGAGTAAAAAGCTATAATGTTGCAAAAAAAGTGAAATACTCATTCAATGCATTCAGTGCAGTACTTCATTCTGCTGGTCAGGAACTTTCCATGAGTTGCCGAAGCTGGCGGCATACTGGGACACAGTCCCACCCATTGTGGTGAAATCATCTATTTCATCAAGACACAAATAGGTTACTAATGCATTGCAAAGGTATTTGAACATTAAAACTTAAAATAGTTTGTGTTAGCGAAGTTAAATCAAGATAAAATTGGGAACAAATAACCCTGCAGGTCGGAGACAGTAAAAAACATTACCTGACTACATTGTGACTCTGAGTGTGTGTGTGTGTGTGTGTGTGTGTGTGTGTGTGGGGGGGGGGGGGGGGTTGTATATATGTGTGCATTTGTAAGTGTGCATGCGTTTGTAACTGTGTGTGCATTTATAAGTGTGATTTTGCATGTATTGCATGTGTTGCACTTTCCGCACCGTCAGCATTGTTGTTGTAGACTCCACAGAGCCCCCTGGTGGCTGCCAGGTGCTCGGCGGTCACCGTCAGGTAGACTGTGTTGGTCAGGTCAAACTTTACTCTCACTCCCAGGCCGCTCTCCACAAACACAAAGTCCCCCAGCCAATGAACACTCACTCCTGTAAGATGTTAAAAAGGTCAGTGAATAGTATTTCTAGTGGCGGTAAAGGAAGCTATAAGTATGTACATCCATCCATCCAATTACATAGTCAATGGATATAAAGCCAAGAGGAACCAAGAGAAGCAGGTAATTATTGCAAATACATATACACCAAACAATGTTTGTGGATTAGAAACAAACAGTTAAAGTATCACATATAAACATATCATATATTACAGTGTACTCTTGAATAGATGTTGGACTTTCTTAATAATTAGATATTTATAAGATCTTCTGTACTAAAGGTTTAGTAGATGCAACACACATATGCACACCTGGATTTATTGGCCTACCTTCCAATAAGATGCGCTATATAAAAGAGTTTATTACAGAAACTGTTCAAATGATGCAATAGGTAATAATAATTTATTAAGATCAAAATGTTTAAAATATTATTTTTTTGTTTAAGTAAATTTGGTTAAGTTGGTCCACTGCAGATACCGATGTGACAAGAGCGGGACAAGGGGGATTTTCTTTTGTTGCCCGGTTCGGAAAAGCAGAGAAGAAATCGGACTAAGAGAGAGCTTTACTGACAGCTGAAAATATTTTACCATTTTGGAAGAGAGGCTCTCCATTTGGAACAGGGAGGTTGTTCAGCGTCAAGTTCTTTTGCTGAATTGAAACCAAATCGAGACCCAGCATCATCCTCAAAGCCTGAAAGCAGAGGGCCACAGACACATTAACATGTATGTACTGTATATACATACAAAACAAGTTATATGCAGATATTTCCATCACTGCTTTTCTAACTAGCTTTTTTTATTGCACATTAGCAAATCATAAGCATTGTTTATTTATATTAACTGCTGCTACATCATGGCTAGCGTTCTGAAAAGTCTAGAGAAGTTCAAGTATATGTCACTAATAATATGGCTTCATCAACGGTGGAAGCTGCCATATTTCACACCTTACTGCAGTCTCTTCTCCCGTCACAGACTGTACTGACGTAGACTGCCCAGGTGCCATCAGTAGATGAGGCCAGCAGGTAGGTGCAGCTTCCCTGAAAGTGGAAGTGTTTCCCGTCGAAAGTGCGATAATGGGCTCCACCCCAGGACATGCAGGTGGCCGAGCTCTGAGGCACCCCGATGCTACCCAGCAGACCACCACGCACCAGAGGGGAATACTGGGAGTCTGCAGAGAAGGGAGAGGTAGTGTGTGAAATGTATGTGATCTTATCATATCAAATAAAAGCAGTGAGCAGCTGCAGACTTCTCCGTGCACAAAAGAAAAAGAGAAATGAAATTCAGTGCACGTCATTAATAAATGCTTGAACATCCAAAACAGGTCTAGAATGTGCATGTGCATATGTGTGTGTATGGATGCTCTCTGACCAGGAAGAAGAGTGTAGGTGCAAGACAAGCAGGTCTGGTCGGAGGCATTCCTCCAGCTCAGCCCCCACAGGCTGCTGCAGCACTGTTCCATGGGCATGAGAGATGCATTATGTACACCAGGGAACTCCTCACAACTCCACGTAGAGTAACACTGGCCGAGCGCCCCCACACCTGGGTGGAAGGGGACGGAGAAAAAAGGTTGGAAAAAGGATGAAGAAAGTAAATGGAGAGGAAAAAGGTGAGGAAGAAGGGTGATGGAAAAAAAACATGAGAGAAGAAATGGGAGTGCAAAGAAAAAACCTGCTAGAGTCACTGTCTTTAGATCTTTGAAATAAATGAGAAATAGTGAAATGTGTGTTTTATTAAATACAGAGTAGCCGGTTAAAACGTATGAATCTTGAAAGACACCAGTGAAAAATTGTTGGTAGGTTGTTATCTATTCTATTTTGGTTGATTGAAAGTAGTTATAGTAATTTGTACGATACGAGAAATAAGAATGTCATACACTGCTATACTTTGAGTTATATATTTAGTAGTTCCCACCTGTTTCAGTCACTTGTCTCTCTAATTCTTTCACCTGTTTCCATTTCCCCTCATTAGTATGTAACTGGTCCATTTCCACACATTCCATGCCAGATTGTTAATGTTGCTTCATGCCTTGCTTTCAAGCCATCCTTTCCTGTCTTTGTCCCTTTCCCTGTAATCTGAAAATGGTAACCTTGGAGCATGTACTTGTACCTGAATCTTATTCAAATCTAATAAAATAATATACCTTTTCTGTGCCTCTAAATTTCATGCGCATACAAAAGTTTAGATTTTTATTTTTTTTTTAAATGATTTGTAAATTCTGATTTCCTATTTTGTTAAGTACAGTGCATTTACGTATATACTTATCACCAAATTTGTGGTGTTTTGTAATCAAGATGCCTTGTTTCAATTTACATGTAAAATAAGCATGATGCATGCATGCTGTACATGGAACTGATTTGTTGGTTTCTTGTCCTCACCCTCAGAGCAACGTGGTCCGCCCCAGCCCTCGCAGCATGCCTTCACTGTCTTGTTTACCATCTGGTTCTCCATCTCTGGGGGTCTGACATCGACAAGACACAGCAGGTGAAAAGTCAATATACACACAATACTGCGTCACTGTGAACTTAGGGTATTTCCTTCACTTTATCCTCCTTTTGGAATACAAAACGGTGACTCTGGGCCATCCCCATATAGATTGAACATGTTACGCTTTAAAGCAAGTTAGTGGATACTGTTTCACCTAGTTGATAAAACATACCTTTAAATACATATTAGGCATTGTTTTTGAGAAATGTCTGACCTTTATAAAGGCAATAATCTTGCACTGGATTCCTGGTCAAGTTGTTTCACCAGGAGGGTGTACAGTACACATACAGTATGTTCCTGCTATCCCCCCTCGATCATACCCCTCACCACCGTACCCACAGGTGCCCTTACCAACCAACAGGAGTCACTGTTGGAGCAACAAGGACATAAGCCCTCACCACATTCCCACCACAACAACACCTTAACACTGGAGAAAATGTGATCTGTGCGAATGTTTCAAGGTGGCCTTTCATTTGATCAACACGAGCAGTACTGCTTTAATGCCTTTCAGCTTCAGAAACACTCTTTTAATGAGCTGAGAACACCCTAAGTGATCCTGTTTACCAGAAACTCTTCAAACCTTATAAAGAAAGAAACAGGCCAACACGCAATTACCAAACTTTTGACTTACTTGTATAAGAAACAGGATGCCTTTGGACCCTGTTGTTTGTAGTACAGTGCGATGCCGTCATCGCCCCCGTGCTTGACACGCATCCTGTCCACATCTAGTCTCCAGGCCTGGGTGTTGTACTGATACACCTCAAAACAGCTCACTTTAAGCTGTAGACGCGGGGAAAGGACTCGCTCCACTCTCTCCTCCACCGTGTGTTCACACCAGTGTCTGGAGCACGATACATAGATTTAATGTCCTCTGTAATTTCATTTAATTTAACTTAATTTGCAAGTGTACTGCTGTGTGCATAGGTTCTTGCATAAAGTTTAACTCAAGGTCCTGAATTCTCCTTAACTTCTGCTCTCTACTTGCATAACAATCCTCAATATAAAATACATACCAAGACAGCAACAGACAAAGTTAGAAAGCAATGTGTTGATTAATAGTGTAACTGTAAATAGTTATACAGTTTAGTTAAAAGAGGCTGCAATCAGATTCCTTTATAAAAAAGACATTGGATATTAAAATATCACCAGTAACCATGTTCTTATGGAATGTTATGGAATGCTACAGATATATAAGTGCCTTACTGATACACAGAAATCAACCCAAGTGGAAACTTCAAATTCCTTTTTTCTATAACGTGTTTTTTAATAATAGCAAAGGGTTTAGCACTACAATATTGTCTCATTTGCATTACTTGCATGCAACCCAGTCTATGAAGCTACATTCATTCATTCATTTACTTTAGTCTAAAAAGAAGCAAGAGCTCTATTCGAACCTTAATAACTTTACCTTCAATATAGATTCTGATGTAAGTTTTGGACTTTAAATATCTGTATATCTATACTGCAACAAGTATTTCTAATGAAACTGAGTTGGTCAGAGTGTTAGGGCTCTTGCGCTTGGAGAAGCTTTATTTGAATATGAATGAACGATGGCTTTAACCAGGTTGTGTTCTGTTTCAATGGTTTACACTGTGATTTCTACAGTATGCATTCAGACAAGTGAATCTTGCTCATTACTCTTGTCATATTTTATCCTTCTCACCTTTGTCATCTCTATACCATAGTCTACTGTCTACAAAATGAGTTTAACCCTACTTTCACTGGTCTGAATCATGCTCACCCCATTCCTATCACTGTCTGCAATCCAAGCAGAGTCAGTAGTAGGGTCTCCATGGCCCTCTCCTGACTTGTTGTGCTTAAAGTTCCTGTGAAAAAAGTTTTATTTTTTTAAAATATATATTTGGAATTCTAATTAAACATAATATCAATTCAAAATCTTTAAAGTTGCCATGAAGGCTGATAATGTCATTGTAAGTGATCAAACCAATCCATCTAAAATTCTTTGAATTTATATACATTTTTATATTCTAATCTTCCTGCTACAATTAAGAAAATGTGCACTTACCTTTGAAGTGCTTTTGGGAAATCTTGGGCATAAAAAGTCTGTGGCTTGTTAATAAATGTTTATTTATTAAAGTTTTTGTTCATTCGCTGTCCTTTTTTTTCCGTCATTATTTTTCTTTGCTGTCTCGTCCAACAGTATGTGACACACTCCTCAGTGATACTTTGCCTTATGGGGGAGCGGAGCCCCAGATGCAGAGTTTTAAATGTGGGGGGTGACTCACAGAATATACAGTTGCATCTGAACCTGCTGCTATTGGATATAAGTGGCAAAGCCACAGCTGGGAGGGCAGGCATTGGTCACCGGACCAGTGACGGACACATTCACTAACCTCGCCCCGTCAAACATTACAGGACGCTGTATGTGATGGCGGGGGTGGTCGAGCTTCAGCCACAGAATAAAGAGAAGTTTGTCAGAGCCTAATCCTGTAAAGAGAGGTGTTTCGGGAAGGATGATGGGGGTATTGATTTAATGAAGCGTGTCAACATACATGGAGACTGAATTCTTTCAGACACACCAATATCCTAAGGTTGACCCCCTGACCCTGCAGCGAGGAGGCTCAAACACAGCTGTCACCATGGTGCATATAAGCTTGAGCCCGGAGGAAAGGAAGGAGAAGCTTCTGATGTCACAAGGGTTAGCTTTAATGGTACAAACAAAAAAAAAATCGACTTCCCAGGCAACTTCATTGTAGCCTTGGACACATTGTGTTTCTTGACAGAGATAGCAATGAGCTGTGTCACTCTGTTAGTTCACTGCTTCGTCATCATTTATGGGAAGAAGGGTGAGAGCAGTGACGATAGAGAAAGAGAGGGAGGTTGGAGGTGCAGGTTCTATTAACCTTTCATTCAAACAATAAGGAACACATTTTAGAGACTACAGCTATGCTAGAGGCTCAGCGAGGCTGTACTGTACTTGTGCTGATGCTAATGTCGGCATGCTAATACTGTATGCCAATGTTCAGCAGATAGCCTACTGTTTTCAATGTTCACCATCTTAGTTTAACATTTGCTAATTAGCACTAAACACAAAATAAAGCTGAGCTAGTTTGAAGTTTTTTGGTCAGTAACCAGTGTATTGGCAGATTCAATGTTTGCCCTGATGGTGTTGCTAGATGGAAGTCAGGGGATTACCACAGTTACCAGAATTCATCCTGTGGGGTGCATGAAAGCACATAAGTAGTGTAACACATTCTGAGGCAATCTATCTATATAAGTAATAATAGTAGTTTTTGAGACATTTCAGTAAAAAAACGAAAATGAAAAGTTAGGGGATCACCAAAGTCAGTAGGGGTTCATCCTTTAAAAGGGGAGGGTGAGGATTTCACAGTGCACCATACTACAGTATCAATGACACCATACTTACAGTACAAGTATGACAACAATAACAGCTCTAATTATAATATAATGACATTTTAAAAACAGACCTGCTTAACCATTTGTCAACAGTACTGTAACTGTAAGAAAAAGACTTAGCGCATTTATATTCAACAAGCATTTTTTTCTACATGAAAATTGTTATTAATGCCAAACAAGCTTTATATACTATATAACAAGAATACACTGTTGCATGAAGAGGGGAAACAAATTTAGTCAAAGAGAAGCAGGTTTTATGCACCACATTTTTGGAACTCCCAGACAATCTGAGATCTGCTCCAACCCTCAGTTCTTTTAAATCAGGGCTGAAAACTTTTGTTTTCCAATGCCTGTTATTAGATTAAAATGTGTATGATTTATACATATCTTGTCATTTATTCTCTGTCTTACTCTATTTCAGCTTAATTGTATCTTCTATTTTATTTTGCTCTTTTTAAATCATATTTATATGTGTTTTCTTTTATAGTTCCTTGCGTTTCTTTTCTCAATGCCTTTTATGTCTTATTTAAATCACTTTGATTTGCCTTGTGGTTAAAATGTGCTATACAAATAACGAACTAAAAAATGTTTTAACAATTCAGTAGATTACAATTTCTAGCAGGAATATTGAGTTTGCATTACTCAAAACAATATAAACAGATTACACACTTACTTTTTATTGAAAAAACATTCAAATGTAGAAAAAACATTTTGGACATGCACTCAGCATAATGGTTAAGAGAAACAATAATAATTATAATTTTGAAAAGAAATTGGGGTAAATGAACTTCTATATTATTAGAATAATATATATATATATATATATATATAATAAAAAATAAGTTATGCATTCTTCTTCTTTAAAGACTTCCCAATGCAAATAAACTTGCCTTGCATTCTTCACCTGCTATTTCATCATGTTTACAACCCACTGTTGACCAATCAGCCTCCGTCACCGCAAAGTAGGTGGTTAAATATAAGCAGCAGTCTTTTCCTGTTTCCATAAGAGTTTTCTTCAATTGCTGAAGCGGGAGGACTGGACTGATTAACGTTGATTTACAAAGCCCTTCAAGCAGGAGGACAACTAAAGGTACAGTGCTTGGTCTTTTTCTTTGTTTCTGATTCAGAAGTGCAAGTGTTTCTCGAGAAGGCATGGAACTACTCCTAATTAAGTACATCATGTATCTCAACATTATTACAGAAATACTCTTGTGTAAGTATGTCATAAAAACAAATTCAATCTGCAGAATGTGACAAATTACATTGAGAACTTCCAAAAAATGAATGCAGTTTATCTCGTAAGTGTGCAGCACAAACAGTGCAGGAAGATAAACAGAGAGCAGAGATAAGGACAATGTTGGCTGTCTTATAGCAGAGGCTGACACATACTGTTTGTGTTCTTGGGGAGAAGTAGAGGAAAGACTGATATAATAAAAGCAAATAGAGTAAAGGGATGGAGCATGAATTGCTTATCCAGCTGTGAAGAGAAGAGAAAGAAGAAAAATGGACCAAGTTCTTCTTTGGAATTCTGCAGGAGATAGATTACTGTAGCTTTTGATTATTTAGGCTATAAAATAATTTGGATAAAAAGAGGATGTAAGAAATGTTATAATAAGTAGAAACAGGGCTCTAATTCAAACTGTTGAATACACAATCTAATGTCTTTTATGCGTGAATTCACTCAACATTTCCCCTTCATTCACTAAATTCATGCTGGATATTATTTTTCTCATTATATTACAGCCATGAGGCTTCTCTGTCTACTGCAGCTGGTCTGCTTGGCTGGTTGTAGTGCTTCCAGATCAAGAGACTGGGCTTATCATGGTGCCCCCATGTTTGCCGACCTCACAGTACGTGAGATGAAAGCTGTCCGGGCCTACCTGCATGATATTCCAGAGCTGGAGCTCACTGACGCTCGTAGCAAGACTCTGATGAAAAACAGCATCCTCCTGATGGAACTCCATCTGCCAAGGAAGCATGAAGCCCTGAGAGCTCTGGACCGTGGACAAGCCAAACCCCAACGTCAAGCCCGTGTGATCATCCAGTTCGGGAACCAGACCAATCCCAACATCACTGAGTACATTGTCAGTCCTCTGCCATCCCCAAAGTCCCACAAAGTCAAGACGTTCAAGGGGGATAAGCCTATCCACTTTGAGTCGAGGCCTATTTCAGCTAGAGAGTATGATCATATTGTATACATCCTCCGGAAGATCGCAAATAAAGCTCACAAACTCCTATTTGAGACCACTGGAGGGTTTTCCTTCACTAACTGCTCGAACCACTGCCTGACGTTCTCAGACATAGCCCCCCGTGGGCTGGGTCCAGGTGAGAGGAGAAGCTGGATCATGTTGCAGAAATTTGTGGAGGGTTATTTCATCCACCCAGTTGGGTTTGAGGTACTGATCAACCACCAGGACCTGGATCCAGAAAAGTGGACTGTCGAGAAAGTCTGGTACAACAGCATGTACTTTGACAGTGTTGAGGAACTGGTAGAAACATATGAATCAGGAGGTGTGGAGAAAATCAAACTGCCCAATCATGACAATAATGGCCTCTTTTCAACCTACATTCCCCGGGGTCACAGCAACACACCCACTAATATCCATGGGCCAAAGCTTGTTGAGCCTCAGGGGCATCGCTATCACGTCGACCGCAACTTTGTCGAATATGCTGGATGGTCTTTCGCCTACCGTGTCCGCTCATCAGCTGGGCTTCAAGTCTTTGACCTCCGTTTTAATGGAGAAAGGATTGCCTATGAGATCAGCCTCCAAGAAGCGATTGCCTTCTATTCTGGTGATACTCCTGCAGCCATGCAAACAAAGTACATCGATGCTGGATGGGCAATGGGCAGCTCATCCTACGAGCTGGCACCTGGAATCGACTGTCCAGAAATTGCCACCTTTGTTGACCTTTACCACTACTTTGACACAGATAAACCTGTGCGCCACAAAAATGCTCTCTGTATTTTTGAGATGACCACTGCTATGCCTTTGAGAAGGCATTTCAACTCCAACTTCAAAGGGGGATACAACTTCTATGGAGGACTGGAAAACACTGTGCTGGTTTTGCGGACAACCTCAACTGTTTACAACTATGATTACATCTGGGACTTTGTCTTCTACCAGAATGGGGTGGTGGAGGTAAAGGTCAGCGCTACCGGATACATCCATGCCACTTTCTTTACACCTAACGGACTTCACTATGGTACCAAGGTGTATAACCATGTGCTTGGTAACTTGCACACACACCTCATCCATTATAAAGTGGACCTGGATATTGCTGGTTAGTATTTAGTTAAAATTACCTAGTTTAAAAAAAAAAAATCCATTTTACAGCAGAAACTCTTTATTAACCATTGACTGTCTGTAAAAGGTAAAATTCAAGATCAGTGGAAAATCCAGACCATTATCCAATGAATTAGGGCTATATTGTGGCAAGGGGAAAAGTAATGATATAATGGGTCAAACTAACAGGTAAAGGTTGACGGGAGTTCACATCCTGTCATGCCCTTCAATTAATATTTGCTTTTGTATTAACTGTAACCTCGATCTTTCCCCAAGCAAGTGTTTACCACAAAAAAAAAATCATACTTAACCATGATTTATTTTTCATAAAAGTCATCGTTTCCCATGTTGCCATGTGTAGATTTTAGAAAGTGATCATTTTATAAATGTTGACACAGATCTTAAAAGAAATTATTGGTGATAAAGTAATCCACCGTTTTGCAGAATCCTGTATCATTGATGTTCTTGTTTGGCGATGGGATTGGGAAAATCACAATTCTTTTCTATACATGAGAAGACCATAGGTTACAAGGATACGACCACTTTGGTCTTTAAAGAAAAATGGTGATAAATTATTCCCTTTACACCAATCTTATTGTATGTATAGTGTGTATTTTGAAGCTGGGAAGGCTGTGAAATGAGGTCAAAGAAAGCGCAGACAGAACTTAGTCTTTTATTGATGCCAGTCCAGATAAAATTGTTTTCTGGACTTTACCCTGCCATAAAGGAGACAGGTATGGCTTAGCCTATCAGTTCAATTGAAATGTGTGATCAAGGCTATCTGTGATCAAGGCTATGTGCCATAAATAAGTCGATAACTTAATCTTAGTAATGGAGACTTTTGATACCAAAGTAAATGTACTGTAGGTACAATAGTGTCTCAACAAACTGCTTATAACTTGACATCTAACTTTTTCTGACAACTCTTTGCCTTCACAGGTCGAGAGAACAGCTTTGAGACGATAGATCTGAAATATGTCAACTTCACAAATCCCTGGAGCCCGAAGAATTTCATCGTCCAGTCCAAACTCGATAGGACAGAGCACAAGAAAGAGCGATCGGCTGCTTTCCGCTTTGGCAAAAAGTTCCCCCGCTATGTACACTTTTACAACCCCAATGAGAAAAATAAATGGGGACACCAGAAGGGTTATCGTATTCAGTATAACTCACATGCCCACAGTGTCCTTCCAAGAGGCTGGAGAGAGGAAAATGGCATCAGTTGGTCAAGGTAGTTAAATTTCCCCTTATGTTGCTAGAAAAAATGCATGATGTATGATAAAACATTCAAACCCAATATGCCATGTTTTTATGGTTGCCACCATTGCAGATGTCTTCACCATCATCTTATACACACTTCCCCCAAATTCAGTCATATAAAGTATGTTTGGGCACATTGTAATCTCAAATAGAATTAAGGTTCTGTGCATTTGAGTTTGCACACGTAAAAATTTGTTTGTAAAGATTGACCCAGCGTAGGATAAATTGGGCCGAAGAGGTTCATATGTGGATTTGGAGTTTGGTTAGAAATCAGGTCAACGTAGAGTTATGGTTTGGGAGTCAGCAGAGATGCAGCAGACAGTAAAACAACGCTTTGTTGAATATCTTTGAAGTGTCGTCACCTAAAAGTGGACTATTACTTTTTGGGCTATCCAGGTTAATTGTTTGCACTTTAAAGCAAAATTATGGTGTTTGTTTTTTACAAAAAAGAACGTTGTGATTATATTCTGATGTTCCTGAAGACCCAGTGGGAGATCACTATGTTAAATGGTAGAATAAGCTGACTGAACAAGAAAAAACTAACTTCTATTGCACAAAATTAGGGGCAATTTTGAAATGAATAACTGACTGACTGGCTGAAGTGCTGTTATGAATTCTTTGTGATGGTGAGGTTATATGAAAGACTGATAGAGAACTGTCTCTCCTCAGGTATCCTCTGGCTGTGACTCGTCATAAAGATAGTGAAGTCACCAGCAGCAGCATTTACACCCAGTGTGACCCCTGGGAGCCTGTTGTGTCCTTTGAGGACTACATCCGCAACAATGAAGACATAGTAAACCAGGTACAGTAGTGAACATTTTGTTCACAATTCAAATGAAAGTCATGACAGATCGGATTAGATTAATAGAAATGTTGTTGTTCTCATCAAAATGAGTAAACTTTTTTTTTTTTAAACATTGCTTGTTTCACTGAAAAATCCAATACCCAATTTCAAACTGTTTAATAACATTATTTAAATCTATGATTTTTTTCAGAAAACAGGACCCCCAAAATGTTAATGAACACTGTTAAAAAGTACTGATAACTTAAAAATCAGTGAGGGAAAGTTTTATCCAAACCTTATCAGATCATACAATATCATTTTATGATTACCAACAGTTTCACTACCAATTCTGTCTGTCAGTGAAGCTTAAAATAAAATGACAAGCACAGTCTCTTTTGACTGGTGCAATGAGTCACAATTCACTAATGGACAGCATCCTTTGTGATTTTTCAAATGGAAATCTAGAAATGTAGTTTACATTTCAGGGGTGGGGGTATTTTTCTGAGAGGTTTGCTCCTCTTAAAATAATCAGTTTAACAGTTCTGCTCACTTAACATCATGGTAACTCACGAATGCCGACATTTCCCTTTGTTTGCTCTTTTGAGTAGATAAAAACCACCTGTAATGTGTCCTTTTCTAAAAATTCTAATGTAATGTTTGCTCTCCTTTGTGCAGGACCTGGTAGCCTGGGTGACAGTGGGCTTCCTGCATGTGCCTCACTCAGAAGACATCCCCAACACGGCAACACCCGGCAACGCAGTGGGGTTCTTCCTCCGACCCTTCAACTTCTTTGACGAAGATCCTTCGGTGGCATCCAAAAGCACCATCATTGTCCGGCAGGGACAGGACGGCAAGCCAAAGGTGCAGAGATGGACACCTGAGGTCATAGGTCACTGTGTGTCAGACAAGCCATTTTTTTTCAACGGCACTTATGCAGGAGTCTAATGGTGTTTTTTTTTGGGTTTCCCTAAAGGTATTTTAGCGTAAAAACATTTTTGTTTCCTGTTTAAGTACATTACACAATAAGGATCTCAGATTAATAACAATCACTTGAAGTACATATTGTCAGATTTATTCTAAGTAATGTTTTACAATGTGACAACTTTATGAGAATGTTTTTTGCAATATTAAAAATGTAATAAAAAAAAAAAACATCCATGGAAGAAAAAATAAAGCAGAAGAACATTTAAAAGGGGAAAGTTGATATTGTGTCATTTATTTTTTCTGTCATAGCTGGTCATATACAACTAACATATTTTATATAAATGGGTTTAGCTGCAAACTCTACACATTGCACTGAAATTCTAAATTGCATAAATCGCATGCATTTGTCATTCATGTCGTCCTGTATTTCTACAATCGTTGTATCTAACCAAGAAAAACTTGGATTTATAACCCAAATCATATACATGTGAAGTTAATTTTAACATTAAAGTTATCTTACCACACCAAAATCAAACCACACATGTAACCTGGCAGGGGGATGGGGAGGCGGTGTGGGTCATGGGGGGCTTTGAGAGCTCTTTTAATCCCATGTTGGATCTCCATGGCTGAGGTTTAGCAGCAGCGAGCATCCAGGATGCAGGATGCTCTGTATCCGCCCTGCTTGTGGTAAACCCTCAGCATGCTACTCTTGCCCCCATGGAGGGAATGTTTTTTCTGGAAAGACAACAGGCCTTACAGAGCAAACAGCCTGATTCCGGATCCTTCCCCGCAAACAGTCCAGGATACCACCTGGCTGCACCCAGCGCCCCTGGAAACCTAACTTTAAATACAGTGTGACACAATAAACAGAATATCAATAACAGCACATGTAACAGCTTTGTTCTTAATACGCATTCCAAACATAGCAATATCACTTTACAGTTCTCAACCAAAATGTTTAATGAAGTGCCACATAAATCAAACAGTTTTCATCATGTCATATGTTTTTGTTTGAAACTTTTCTATGTAAAACAAATAATTAATAAATATAGGTCAATGTTAGCCAGAAAACGAAACATAACTACCAAAAAGGAGAGAGATTTTGCAGTGGCAAAGTCACTTTGTTTGTAGGGTAAATAATGAGCGTTTTTAGAGTGGTGAAAAGGAATCCAGCAACTGCTGTCAGGATTTTTCACAATCTAAGAACCCTTTTATAAGTGTGTGCCGATGTTTTACAGTGCGCATGGTGATAGAGGGATAGTATGAGAGCTATGTGCACATGAGTGAATGGACAGCGTTAGTGGAGAGGACAAAAAAACAATGTGAAATGGGTAACAAGCATTCCTATAGCTATTCCCATGGCAATGATGGCTTGACAGACAAAACAGACAAACTATAGAAAAGGCGGGGAAAACACAGTTAATTCATTCTAAACTGGCTTTACGACTACAAAAACGTTTCTATTTCACTCATGCTGCAATGCCCCTTAATCCTTCTCTTGGTTCTCGTAATCTTTCTGTAATCTTCTTGGCAGTCTGAAATTGATGAAGACATCTTGTTATAAGGAGCCAAAAATGTCAAATCGAATACTGACATATCCGTTTTTACTAGACAGCACAACATACATAATGTCCCTACACGCATTCAGCAAGTAGATAACAAATGTTATGCTATATAGATATAGGGTCTAGCCTTAGATACCTATAAAAAATTAAAAAAACACATATTTCTAGTGTAGTCTGTCGAGGATGAGAAACTATTATTGGGCCTGGATAAAAATTCTGGGGATTTAGATGATGCTTTGTTGCCACCTAGTGGTTTCTTGAATAATTGTTTGGTCTGATCATCAGTTGTGGTCGACACATATCATGAATGTGCTTTGAAGATTTTTGTTATTTTCTTCAATTATTATTCAGTTATTAAAAAAAGTGTGCAAATGTTTCAACAATGATGCTCATAAAAATAAATATTCTTTGCTATCATTACCAGATGGCAAAGGACTTGTTGGATAAAATATACAGAATATACAACTCTATCCAACTGCATGGGAAATTTGAAATCGGTCGAGTAAAACATGAAACACAGGCCTTTTCATTTCCAAGTACAAAATGATTCCGGTTTAAGGGACACCCCGCTATTTTTACACATGACGATGAGTTCATTCATCATGGGGAGGCTCTGATATTAGTTGTATACCTAATGTCTTCTGTAGCTCTGGGGAGGCTGTCAAGTCTGAGAAACTACTACTCGTGACATCATTGAGGTTAAATTAACTTTATAAGGGTTTCAAATTAAGTTCTATCAAGTCTGTTCAAATTTGGGCTATATGTGAATGGAAATTAAAATAAAACATGCTTTCATGTAATCAATTGTTTATACATGGCATAAGTTATTTTACTTCAAGGACCAAATGTGTAGGCCTCCCTGTTCATGTTTCTTCCAGTTTAGTGCAACACGCACAACCTGTGAAGATTATGACCTGTGAGCATTTCAATTTTCTCATCAGTTTGCTGATATAGCTCACACATAGCCTGGCTTTTGATTTAGCATCCTTCCTTCCTTCCTTCCTTCCAATATTAGTCTTAGTCTATCTTTCCCTCTTCTATTTCCAGTTGTGTTACTTTGCTCTAATCATCCATCTGTTATCATCAATATATGATTAACCCACATTCATTTTAGCCTTTGTGTGAATCACACAGTGGGACTTGGGTATGGAAATGTCACATGTTTGAATGATCTGATATTTCAATTTTACATCCTGTTTGAGATCCTCTAAATCCCAGCTATGAATATCATGTGATAATGACTCAGAACAGCAAAGTATTTTCAGAGGTGTATAATAGAAATAAGTGACAGTAAACACATTTGTACTGAGGGAATGTATTATTGGACCAGATGACCAGCAGCTGAGACAAGCGTGGGCCTGTATTTCCCGTCTTTTAAATCACACACTCTTTTCAAACTGTCATTACAAAATGTTAATTGTACATTTATATTATAAAACTTTGGTAGGAGACTTTACTCACCAAAAACCTGTATGTATTTATGTAAATGTTAAAAATGAGACGAGTTGATTTCAGGTATCATCCTGACTGTAATATCCTAATATAATTCATTGTGAGCGGGTGCGCTCACAGGGAAACGACAGCGGGAGAATGAAGCGAGGGAGCGTTCCTTGGGAGCGTAAAACAGTTCATTAAAGGCGGCTCGGTCTCTGTCTCTGTCTCCGCGCTTCTGGGTGTCGTTCCGTCCTGTCCGTCTCTCCGACATGAACCCAGCCTACTGCAAGACAGAACCAGGTCATCGGCGTGCTTTTATTGTGCGACTGATTACCTGATTCCGTCCAGCTGCCTGGCCTCCAGCTGAGCCACTCCCATCTCCTCCCCAGCCACCACACCCGACTGCCACATTCATCAACAATAAGTTTAGTTATATATCAAAGGTGCACTAATCAATATTTTTATGTAAATAATGTATCAAATAATCAGGTGAAAGGGGTGTTTAGAGGTCTTAGTTACAAACCACAGCTCTGCAATCACCCAACTCTGCAGTTTGCCTCAGCTCCACAGAGCATTTAGCATTTAGCTCACAGATTTGGATTTGAATTTGTGGCCTGCAACTTTACTGTTTTGGTTCAGTCTCATTGCTTTTATTGTCCTTGTTTCCAGCCACAGAAGACAAGTCTGCTTTAATAAACTGACTATACACTACAGTGCAACGCAAAACAGCAAACAGACAAAGTTAGCGACAAGTTGGTGAATATAGTAGGCTTAAAGGATTTACCAGCTAAAGAGCCAGATATGTTTCTTGGAGTCGGTGGAGAGAAAATCAGAGTTAAAACACTGCACAAGTCTGAATTGAAAGCCATCAGATTAATGTAAAGACCTGTCTGTCATGTCTGAATGATGATCACCAAATGACAAACATCCTTCACTTTTAAAAGATGTATTAAGTCAGCAATGTTACGTAGCCTACTCCATGTCTGAAAAGGGCTTTTCAATTTGCAATACAAATTAATGCTAATATTTGTTGGTGTCTATGGAATAAGGTGATAATACTTTATACTTTAAAAATGGGAACAATCTATTGTATAATGTGAAAGGGGTCACTTGTAATATTGCTAGCATAGTTAGCTCAACTTTATAAGCTGATAATTATGTCGACGTTAAAACATTAAAAACATTAAAATTGTGTGTTTTCAGAGGGAGGGGTGTTAAAGAATCAGAACAGATGGACTAGTATAATCATCTTTAAAAAGTTTTTTTTTTTTTTTTTAAACCAATATACAGTAGAATTGTAAGAAGCTAAAGATAAAAATCTTTAAGAATACATTTCCTGCATGATATATAAAGAACATTTTTATACAGGGAACATTACATGACACTGTAACCAGTGGCCAGGATTTCATGTCAATCCCCACACTTAACTGTATTCATTCAGCAGGTGTGCAGCTATGAGATAAACTGAACACATCATAATAATAATAATAATAAGCCTGCACCTCATCCAGCAAGTATGTGTGCATGTGCATGTTCGTGTGTAGGTGCGTGCATGCATGCATCTGTAGAGGGGTGCATGGTGGCGTGTGTCCTCGCTGGTATGCCAACCATCCCATTCCTCTTTGTCCACTTCTCAAAATAACCCCCCACCCCAGCAGCAGCTGAGACAAAACTTCAGACAGACAGACAGACTCCACAGAACAGAAAGAGAGATAGAAGAGGGATAGAGGGTAGCAAAGGGAAAGAGACAGGGATTACAGAGCAAAGAGATGATAGAGATACTTGGACCACCTAACACATCTCCAGGGAAGCTTGTCGCATCATATCATCTGCTACCAGAGCTTAAATACCAGCATGACCATTAACTTATAACTACAAGTGATTTTGGGATCTAAAATGTGCAGACATATAGCTCCGCTGGTTCCCTGAGACCACACACTATATTTGATTTTGCAGTAGAAGGCTCTTTATCCATTGCCAGACTTCACACACTCGTCCTTCAAATTTCATGCCGTCACTGTAACTAATCCGTGTACATTAAACATTGTTGTTCTCTACCGTCCTCCAGGTTCTTTGGGGGAGTTTTTGGGTTAGGGTTAGGGTCGCTCGTACTTCTCTGTGACTTCAACATCCAACCAGGGAAGTCAACAGAATTGGTATCTCTCCTGTCTTCTTTTGCTCTCTCTCTCTGTCCGTCCCCACCTACTCACAAATCTGGCAACCACCTCGACCTCATATTCACCAGAAACTGCTCGACCTCTAACCTATGTTACCCCGCTTCACATCTCTGATCACTCATATCCTATTCTCTCCCCCTCTCCCAATCTAACAAACATAACTCCCTGAATACTGTACCTCCCTCTCTCCCTCCTCTCTTGCCTCAGCTGTCCTCTCAGCCCTTCCTTCATCTGACTCCTTCTTACTTATGCTTGCCAACTCTGCCACAGACACTCTCCTCTCTACTCTGTCCTCTCTGGACTCTCTCTGTCCTTTCACCTTGCAGCAGGTTCGCCTGTCCCCTCCTGGTTGGATGACTCAGTACGTGCTGACAGAACCACCTAAAAGAAAATGGTTGAAATCAAAACACTCTGACGACCTCCTTGCCTTTCAAACCCTTCTCTCCTCTTTCTCTTCCTCTATTTCTGAAGCAAAAAGTGCTTTCTTCCAACAGAAAATCCAGTCCTCTTTCTCTAACCCCAAGAAACTCTACCCTATCTTCTCCACCCTCCTCAATCCTCCCAGTCCCCCACCTCCTTCTTCTCTCCTCCTGTCTCACTTTGTCAACTACTTTATAAAAAGAATAGATGACATACGCTCTTCATTTTCCAACTTCCCAACTGACACCGACTGACTCCCTCCACTCTATCTTCTTTCTCCCCCTCTCTCCAAATGAAGTTCTAACCCTTGTTAACTCTGTCTGCCCTACTACCTGCCCTCTGGGCCCTATCCCCTCCTACCTTCTCCAATCTGGTTTTAAGGCCACTCAACTGAGACTGCCCTCCTCGATATCACTGAGGAACTTCACGCTGCTAGATCAGCATCCCGCTCCTCTGTTGTCATCCTTCTGGACCTTTCAGCTGCGTTTGACACAGTGAACAAGATCCTCCTTTACACCCTCCAAGAACTGGGAGTCTCAGGCTCTGCTCTCTCCCTGCTTGAATCCCACCTTAAGGACCACACATACAGGTTAACTCGGAGAGGGTCTCTGTCGGATCCTTGTCAACTCACCACTGGAGTTCCTCAGGGCTCAGTCCTGGGTCCCCTCCTCTTTTCTCTGTACACCAATTCACTTGGCTCTGTCATTCACTCTCATGACTTCTCCTACCACAGCTACGCAGATGACACTCAATTGATTCTGTCGTTTTCCAGGTACAAAACCCAGGTGGAGGCACGGATCTCGGCTAATGGTTGAATTGTTATTATTTTGTTTCTGTATGTTGCACTTACATTGGTTTGGCTTATTTGAAGCTATTGTACTGCACTTATATGACTACACCTATTTTAAGCTAATGTACTTGCAAGATTCTTGCTCTTTGGAGTTGTATCGTCATGATTGTTTGCACTTATTGTAAGTCACTTTGGACAAAAGCTTCAGCTAAATGTACTGTCATGTAATGTAATGTAGAAGATAAGCTTTATGCAGGAGCATTAAGTTGTCACTGAGTGGAACTATGGACTCTGTAGGTCTGTTTTCCATCTCGACAAGCAAGATTCCACACATTTCTATTAAATTGGAAATTAGCCCTGGCAGCCCAGAATAGTTTGTTTTAGCTTAGTTAGATTAGGTTGTGTAAACATGCTCTGTCACTGAAATAAGTATCCTGGTGTCATGTTAGTCATAAATCCTTCCACACAGCAGACATAACATAGGCTGGTGGCTGGTGTAGAGGGAAAGGGTGTGGGCAACAAGGCAGGACAAGAAGGCAACTGAAGGGCAGGCTCAAGTGAATTTGAAAACATGGAGTTTTGGGTAATCCAAACCCAGCTAATCACAGCTCCATTCACTAAGACTCAGTAAATTGTTGTTTAGATCAACCTCAGGTTTCCTCTTAGAGTAACTCTCTCTCTAAACCTACCATTGCCAGCACAAAGATAATGCAGTATAGTCTTCAACTAAAATGTAATTTAATCTGCCTTCTGTGATATAGGCCCTGAGTCAAATCCAGTTGGCGCTGCTGCAGTGCTACCAGGTACAGCCCAATACTTCTCCTGGGTCCCAGGGTACCATTAAAATTGCGGCAGCCCCATGCTACACCTTAGTAATTAATGACATAAACAGCCTGCAAGTTTATCTGTAGGTATCGAACAGAAGGAAGTCTCAGCTGCTGTCTCTTCCCACACCTGTGTTGTGTAGAGAGTGAACTCTCGATGGTGCACCTGAAGAAGTTGCAGAGTATCCTTCCTGCAGGAGGAAGAAGAGCCGTTGTCTCGCACACACACAGAGAGAGAGAGAGAGAGAGAGAGAGATAGGAAGACATTTTGAAAGTGCACTCTAATGACACTAAGAAAACCCACAGGATTCCTGACCAACCAGCTGGTAATGGTCAATGTTAGTGGTTTACCCTGCATAACAATCTTCCACGGTTGGTCGTACCCTACAATAGCATTGTAGAGCACCAGACCAGACTACGGGTTGCTTTTAGAGGGTCTGCCAGTTAACTTGTTGCATACTTTTATTTCTTTATTTTCATTTCATTAGATTTTTTGACATTATGGTAGCCTAAAGACATAAAAATAAAGTATTATCTGTTCCTCATGGATGTATTACTTTATGTTCAAATTCAACAGTTTGAATCACTTTTTGTATTTTGGTTGTTAGATTCGTTTAACAAAAAAAAAAAAAAAAACAACTTGCATTTGCATACCGAATGGTTAGTGAATTGAAAATAAATATTTGTTAAAAAAAAAAGAAAAACAGGCTTCGGCTTTTTCCGTGTGTCACGTGACCCTTGTGTTCTTGTGGTCCTCCGAGAGAAGAATCACTGGCAGGCGGAAGTTGACCAGTGATGTTAGACGGCGGTGTACAAAGGTAATTCGTGTCAGCTACTCTGTGTTTTCATTTGTCAGTGTCTAAGTCAGTACTTCGCGATAGCACACCGGCTTTAATGCTTCTCTGTCCAGCTGTTTAAATGCAGTGGTTTCCTTACGGCATCTTGCTGCTAATGATGTTGTTGCGTTAGCTTGGATGTGTTAAGCTAGGCTAACGTTACTAACGTGAACGTTGCTTTAGTTATGAGACTGCGTGCTCGGAGCGAAACGAGTTTTGTCAACATTTCAGCCGTTTAACTCAGTTGTGTTAAAACTCATTTCGTTCCAAATGTCCGAGGTTTTTCACATTACACATTGTGTTAGTCTAGCACGAATGCGTTATGCTAGACATTGTAGCCCTGTGGTATTGATCCCGAAAATGTCCAATCTGATCAAGTCTCTCTCTATTTCTTTGTATTCTAACTGCATGGGTAAATAAATGAATATCCAGCAAAACGCTTCACATACAGCATGTGAGCTAATAATTAAACAAGTCTCTTCATTCAATTCTTGTGAATTTTCAGATATCATAAAACAGGCAGCAGAGTTCACACTCTAATAACTTGATGATCACTTGATGTAAGTCATGAAAGAACAGAGAAAACGCTTTTGCTCCCTGACTTCGTAACTTTTTTTGACTTGATGTTCTATCTCTCTCTCTCTCTCTCTTTGCCAAATAACGAGTGGTGTTGCATGTGTATTGTGGCTCTTTATGCAAATGTACTGTCATATCTGAAGCCTTAATGAACATTAATATAAATAATGTCTGAATGACCAAAATACATCTCTTACAACAGACAGGTGAAGCCAGCAATATTATGTGTTCCATGACTGAAGAAGGCTTTAGAGTTGAGAAACTCAGATTGACAGATGACATGACATGACTCTGTTGTACTGATTGAATGAGCGCTCTGGAATGTACATAATATTGGATTAAAGACAACATGTAACAAGGAAGTGTTAAGCCTACATTAATAACAAACGGAATCAACAGCAAATTCAAATATAAGCGGATCAGGAAACTTGCAATGCCCCCTATAATTATTTGATGATTTGAGGTAAAGATATTACAGTTGTGAGGTTCCGTATTATGGCTACTTAAGGCTTAGCATAATTTTATCCTAAGTGACATTCATTTCTCTGTATTTATGTTTTTCTCAGTTGAAACAGAAGATGGAGATGGGATCAGTGTTGGAAGTGTTGGGAATCTTTCAGTCCGTCTGGTAGTCTAAGAAGGTATGGACTCACTCACACTGCAGAGGAACTACCGCTGTCAACAATGTGGCTGCAGTTTCAACCAAATAAATGAATTCGAATTACACATGCATACCCACGCTGTAGAAACACCATACTGCTGCAACAAGTGTGGGAGACATTTTAGCAACCGGAGTTTATACAGAAAACATCTGTTTAACCATACTGGACCATACCAATGTGACCAATGTGAAAAGAGTTTCACTTACTTGTGTCATTACAAGAGACACCTGCGGGTCCACACCGGAGAGAAACCATACCAGTGTGACCATTGCAAAAAGAGGTTCAGTTTGTTAAGTAGTTACAAGGACCAGTGATGAGTGATCAGTGTGAAAAAGGTAAGGTAATTATAAAACACACCGGCGTGTCCACACTGGAGAGAAGCCACACTGGTGTGAACAATGTGGAAAGAGTTTCCGTTTCTTAAGTGATTACAAGAGACACCTGCGTATCCACACTGGAGAGAAGCCTTACCGCTGTGAACAATGTGGGAAGAGTTTCAGTTGCACAAGTCACTACAAGAGACACCAGTTTGTCCACTCTGGAGAGAAGCCATACCAATGTGATCACTGCGGAAAACAATTTACAGAGTCTAATGATTATAACAGACACCTGCGTACCCACACTGATGAGAAACCATATCAGTGTGAACAATGTGGAAAGAGATACTCTCATTTAAGCAGTTACAATCAACATCTGCGGTGCCACACTGGAGAGAAACCATACTGGTGTTCTCAATGTAAAAGATTATTTGCTTGGCCAAAATCCTTGAAGGTACATCGTTGTGTTGATGTAGATGAAAAGAGTTTTGACTGAGTTTAGGAGTGAAAGACAGACTCCCGATACAGATTGCCTCCCTAAGCAGGAGGCGTTCACAGGAAAATCCAGGGAAACTTTACGCAGGCGACAGGCTAACAAGGTCACCTACTTCATTGGCTGTTGTGTGGAAAAACTACTTGAACTCTGCGCAGCATGAAATCAGAATGTTGTTGCAGTTATTATTAGAAATTATTATTGGCTGATACTCAGATAGGGGAGCAATATATTCTAATGAGCCTGCATGTGACATAGGAAAGAGAGCCAAATCAGAATGGCTTGTTGGATCCCATGTTTTCTGTGGAAAACAATTTTTCAAAACATAAAAATTGGAATATATCAATTTCTGTGTTCTAAAATGTTGTTAAATTGCCCTCCTTTTTGTAAAATAAAATTTCCCCAAAACTCTTATTAAGGTGTTTATTTCTTCAGTGTGCCATTCATAATCACTGCAGTGTTTACCATTAATGACCTAGACTATGGCTGCCTGCCATAATCTAATATCTCCGCCACAGTTTCATAATTATTTCTATAAATATTTTTACACTAACACTAACGGGTAGGCTGACGGTTGCGGGCCCATGTCCTCCTCCGAGGTGCTGCTGTGCAGCGTAAACGGCACTAGGTTGGTTCACTATGGTGAAGGCTCGCGGGTCCGAGCTCCACCGAACATAGTCTCTCAAAATCCAAATTCCAAAGCCCCTGTGTTTCTTGCTGTTCTATGATGAAAAATTAGAAAGCTATTGACAGAAAATCAACCATAATAGCTAATTTAAGTAAGGAGGATATGCATGTAATGGGAGGAGGTCCAGATTAAAATAAATGTAAATGTAAATCTTGAAAATGAGTAAAGCTCCCTGAGCATGCACTTTTGAGACGGTCCCTCACTTCAGCTCCTCAGTTTCCATCTTCTGTGAAGTCGTACATCGGAACATTAGTCAAGCTTTACTCTGCACAGAACAACCTATCTGGTGCAAACTGTAACAAATGTATTAAGGATGAGCATGGCAAAATTATTGAGTATTGAACTTAAATCAAAGTGTGTTTTTAAGGCTATGGCTTATTTATTTATGTTTTGGCAGATCTGTCTCATGAAAATTCTTGCTACTAGCTGTTCATGGTCACACTGTACAGACAACCACCTGGATTATTCTGAAACCAAAACGTTTGAGTCTGATTTTTATTTTTAAGTCTGATGAAGTTTAAGGAGCACATTTTAAATATAATTTCTAAATGGATTGTCAGACATAAGTATGTCTATCCTTGATGGACTTCAGAGATCAAGATATCACTGTAAAGAGTGAATTCCTCTAATGAATCAACGCGTACGATGTCTTTATATTTTGATTTGACTGAGCTATGATTCGGTGTTAACACGGTGGGGTTAAGTCTGTTAAGAGGGCATTATCTGTGCATATATAAAATACATTTGTATGCGGGTACACCCCGTAGTTCAGATACTGAGCAGCAGTGAGCCCATAAACAGAGAGAGACCTGTGAAAACACAATCAACCCACCAGAGGTCACCATCAGAACACAAATGCCCTGTCATAGTGTTAAATCACGTGTTTGGCGGATTTACATCAATCACGTGGCATGCTAAATCTTCAGCCCATAGTGGATGTGCTTAGCAAATATGATGAACTTTTATTGATAATTAAAAAAAACAAAAAAAAAAAACATGCTACAGCACCCCCTATTGTTGGATTTCCACCATTTCTTTTTTCTAAAAATGACACTGTACAAACGAAGAACCATTTCACGTGGCTTGCTAGCAAAGTACAAGAGCAATTTGCGGGTAAAACAGTTTTAACCAGAAATGGGTGTGACCTATATATCAGGAGATGCAGCTTAATATAAGGAACGAACATAAAGTTTTTTAATGTGGGATGAGTTATGAACAAAAACACACTTGTCGGTGTAACAGCGCCCCCTATGGTTGTCCTGAGTCATTGGTTTTGTGGGTTAGGGTTCGAACAATGTCATGCCTACCCTGAAAATTAGATTTTGTGGCAGAAAAAAATAATTAACAATATGTTTGGTGCTGGACCCTAACAATGACAATATGTCTCGACAATAGAATCATGATGTTCAACGTAAATGTCACAAATCCAATATATGTAAGGCTGTAAAAATAAATCCATTGAGTGCACAGTGCCATTTTGTAATCACTGATCATGTCTACTTCTTTTTTTATGATTTTGTCTGTCATCATCTTTTTTATGTTTTATCTGCCTGGCTGTCACAGACTGCAGACTCACCCAGCTGTGATTCACCCGCACACATTTGTACAGACGGTTACTGTCACACACAATGTGACTGGATGAAGTCCAGATGAAAAGTGTACTCATATTCTCTGCGTCTCTCTGCACACAGACAAACACACATCTGTCCCTTATGAATAGTGCAACCCATAGGATCTCATTACAAATAGCATGCCATCTGCACACTGTTTGACAAAAACAAGCCCTGTCACATTTCCTACCTCCTCTATAATTATTTCCACTCAGCTTCAGTACGTCATCCCCTGTGCGAAATGTTTTCTGCCAAACTATTTCCGCTGCTTTGTTTGGTCACTTAATTTTACCCAATTCATTTTAGCGGTTAATTATTTAGTCTATGAAGTGTCAAAAAAATCAAAACCTTGCAGAACCAAAGATGACGTCTTCGCATGTCTTGCTTTGTTTGATGAAAAGATATTGAATTTACAGAGATATATGACAAAGAAAACTGCAAAATGCTCTCAACTGAGAAGCTGGAATCATTTTTTCTTGAAAAATTACTGAAACAATGAATCAATTTTCAAAATGGATGACTGATTGTTTTTTTTGCACAACGATTGACCGACTAATAGTTTTAGCTCTACATATGTACAAATCATTCACCGACTAATTCTTTACTTAGTGTCCACTTATTAGATTTCTAAAGGAGTTTTCTGCTGCATCTTGTTGCCTTCATCAGCGAATAGAGTTTGCTCAGTTGTCCTAAAGAGCGAGGAAGATATATTCATAGGAAAATAAATACTTAATAAATAGAAAATATTAATAAATACTTCTATTGTCATGTAAAAATGCAATTTTATAACATTACAACTGTCAATTGTTTATTATCTGTTTAACCACTAGTTACAGCCTCATGAGAAGTTTTAATTGTTTACAAATACATTCATAAAGACTTTAAAATGTCATATGTGCTTACTGTAAATGTAGAATTAAAGAAAAAGGGTTAGTGTTTTTTTATCAATGCATTTTCTGGTTCATCGTAACATATATATATAAAGGCTTAATAAATTAAAAAGTTGTAGAATTACCTCATCACACACAAGCATTTCACTCCTAAATGAACCGTTTTACTTAAAACAAATTGGATCTATTCTTCATTTCATGATACACACAAGAAAAAGCAAGGATTATGCAGCCTGTATTCAGTGTTGGCATGTGGGATTTTGTAAATCTTCCACTGATTTGTGTGAAAGTAGAGAGAAGAGGGTGAGCTTTAAAACAAGAGACCTTTCTAGTGTTAAACTATATAAAGCCTTTGAGTCTTGGGTACGGAGAAGCTCTTAAAAACACATGTAGGTGTGGCAGCTGCTTCTCACGGCACTCTTACATCATGTTTCCCTCTGAGATTTGTTCAGACTACAGACCCTGGATGTGCCGCTTATGACCCACCACTGTCTGTTGTGACAGGGGGAGCACAATGACCCAGCAGTGGGGGACCCCTTTCACAATAAAAGCTTCCTTTCATTCTATAGCGCTGACCCACAAATCCTCCGGGCACGCATCGTTGGCTACAGTCATTTCCCCAACGCAGCTGAAGCAGTCTAAAGTAAATGACCGAGCACTTAGTGTAACTGCCAACGTTGGTCTTAGCTCGGAGACTGAACTTAACGAGGGACTATGAGCAATGCTAAGAGTAGAATCAGCTTTAAAATGTTTTTAAAGTAAAAAAAAAACTAATGATATAAAAACACAAACACACACATAAAAACACAAACTTTGTAACAGTGATAAGTTAACTAACAGATAATTAAAATAAATCGGATTACACACTCAGATGTGTCACAATCCTAATTTTTTCCATCTTGACATTAAAAACAAAGCTATAAGTCAAGAGGGCTAAATGTATCTTACTCAAGCACCCTGACAACAACTTCCCCTCAATAGCCAGTTTGTTCAGTTCCATCCCAGAGGACAGTCTCTATGACAACAGAGACGGATGAGAGGAGACTGTATGTAGATTACTGATCTAGATTTCTAATGAGCCAAAACTAATCATGCACAAACCTGCTCTTTTACATAAATCTGTTGTTCAGAAAAAGTGTTAGGACACAAATCCAAATAGTCAAACAAGAGTTAAGTGAATTAAAAAATAAATAAAATTGACACTATGAATACAATGTTGATGTGGTTAATCAAATGTACAAACTTTAGCAGGCGCCACTCCATGAATGCAATAATAATGACCGGTTGCTACTCAGGATTCTATGGAAGCCCATTTCTGCCAGGAAAATACCAAAAAATTGATGAAAAGTTAGACATGATAAATAAAAATATGTATATAAAATTAAAAAAATCATGATAAGTCAAGGTATTGTCTTACTGAGTTGAAGTTTTGAGGTAATAAGTAAAAAATATTTTAGATATTCAGTCAAATTATGAGACTATAAATCAAAATTATGAGATAATACATTTGTTTTTAAGATGATAAGTCAAAAATCTTACCAAGTCAAATTTCCGAGCTATTAAGGTACATTTTTGTTACTTTTAAAAAAAAAAAATGTATTACCATGTATAACTTTTTATACGTGTTTCTTTTCATAAAGAAAAAAAGTTACTTTTCCCCTTGACACATTCATACGTCATAAACAAATTAATACTTTTATCACATTAGGTCTTTTATTTGCTGTAAGAAATCAGTTTAATGTCTTAGTGAACCACACACCACACTACACATAAATGTCAGTTACAATGACAGAGCAATCATGTCACATTTTCTTAACAGAACTGGATCTCGTTGATCCGCTTTCCTGAGACAAAGATGGCACACAGATGAAGGCTTTGTCACCCTCAACACTTGCAGCTGTGGTTGTGCTGTAAAAGCCACATCTGTTCTCACCCAGTTTAAGAAAAAGTAATCTGTCTTTTTCATTTTGTCCAGTCTGCAAATCACCCTGATTTGAAGTGATGCGTTTAGCTGCGGATAAGTAAAACAGCATGGACGTGGAGGATTACAAGTTACTTTGTCAGCTCTGCATTTAAGTCTCACACCCTGAGTGTGCTGCATCCACCAAGGCAAGATTATCTACACAAAGAACATTACAGTATACACATTCATTTGAAATGACAATTGTAAACGGAACTTTGTGCAGTAAAGCACTTTCCGTTGACTCTCTCTCTTTTTATCAGGAGCTGAACTGAATTAACTTTAAGGACTCAACGCAGCCACCACTCCACTCCACCCCCACTTACCCTCCCATCCCTTGGTCATCCAACTGTCCTGCCAGCTGTCTATTTTAGATGTCCATGTAGCACCCTTCAAGCAATTAATGTCTGAGTGGTCTCCTGGAGTTCAACCACAATATTCTCCCCTGTGGAGTTTTTGATAGCTGAAAAGTAAATGACAGACTATTTGACACAGTTAATGTGCAAGCTGAGATATTAATATTAGACATGGTACATACACATATACAAACGGGTGGGTTTGGAAACTGTTTTAAAGACAGGAGGCACATACAGTATGTCATAGGAGTAAAAATGTGTTCTTTGCAATAATAAACTGTACATTATTGATAGTTACATTGTTTATTAATGTGTAATGTGTGTGTTGTGTAAGATGTGCCTGTAGTACTTTGTCATAAAGGCTTCCCACCCTTCCTACACAGAAGCAAAACAACCAGACTGATTTTGCGTCTCTTTGCAGTCATTTTGCGTCTGTTTGGGGTCATTTTGCATATGCCTTTGTATCCAGGTCTTATATTCCAGGGGCTCTGTGCCACCCCTGGCCTCCCCTCTGACCCCACTCCTGACAACAAGTAGTGTCCCATCTTAGAGCTTTATGGGCATGGTCTACGAATCTATCAGTTTTTGACTCTTTATCCCTAAAACAGTATTCATTCAATCATTTATTGATTGGTCACGCTTATGTGTGAGTTGCATCAGTGTGGGCTGTTTTATTGCATTAAAAACAATTGATGTTCTTTCTAAAGGTACTGGCTTTCTGCTAAACCACATTTGTATTTACCATGATACCATTGCAAAGGGTGCTTTATGACACTTTTTTGTTATGGTGTGTACCAGTTGTTCAGTGAAACAACTTGTTGCTTTTTACAAGGCAATCGCTTATGTAAGTTCTGTGAAGGGGGTAATGTTATCAACCCTCTTACTTTATGTGACTACCTGAGTGACATGCGAATTTGGCCAAGGAACAATTAATTAAATTGGGGTGGTGATCTTGATCTGGAATTTCCGACACCAGATGATCAGATGTTTATTATAGAACCAACGGAGATAGGAGTTTGATTCAAAGCATCCAAATTCAAAGCAGATATTGTGGTGAAAGGTAAAGCTTCAAACGTAGAGATGTTTTTTTTGTATATATTGACATTTTGGATAATGTTTCAGAGTGCCCTATGCTTTCAAGTGTGTCAAACTGAACTGACTTTTCCTTGGGTAACGGAGTTGTGAGACCTGTCACTGTAGATTACAGTATGTATCAAAAACTGTCTGGAAACATGAGAGGCCATCTTATCCTGAGGTATTGACAAACCATTTATTCTACGCTGTAACATAACAAAGTTGTTATGGTGAGGTGTTGGCAAATGACTAAACCATCACTGATTTTTAAATTAGAATGATTTATTGACTTTCCGTGGCAGGCTATTGATAGTTTGGGGGGATGTACAGAGTGAGTGTTAATTACCCCATCATTTTAAGACCATTAATGAAACTTGTAATGAGTTTAGTGTGAGATGCCAGTACATGTGCTCACTTGAGATAGCAGGGCACTGTCTCACATGCACTATTTTAAGGAGTGTTCTATGTACCTGTTTTGTTTTGCTTACTTGTCTCACATTAATTTTAAAGGTATGAAGACAAATGTAATATATTTTATATATACTTTACAGTATGTTTAGAGTCTAGAGATATACTCCAAAACATACAAAGACAATGAAAATGCATTTGTACTGGTATGACAATAAATAAAAACTTGCTCATCCACAATAAAAAAAATTCAAGCACTCTGATTTGCTTCTGGGGGTGATTGACGTCGCTCCTTGGCCCTCTCAGCCAATGAGGGAAAGCCCAGGGCGGGAACTTCTATACTGTAATCAATCCTGTGATCAGCCCGTGAGCGTGTGTGTTCTGTTGAACGCTGTCCTGTGTGTGTTCGCCCTCATCGAGTGAGAACCGCAGAGGTAAGAAGCCGGGCGGTGTGTTTTTCCTCCATTAAAAGTGCGACAGACGGGGGAAGAAGCAGGGACATGGGCGAAAGATTTGTGGTAGTCCCGGTTGACAGAGGAGTTGGGGTCGCCGCGGAGGGTGAGCACTTGGACGCGGTTGTCGCTGACCCGGCACCGGACACCAGCAGCGGCAGCGGTGGTGGCACAGTGGAGGAAAAAGAGGCGGGGGAGGACTCCGTGTTCGAGCCGCAGGACCCCGACGCTGTGGTGCCTATCCTAGAGTACAACAGGGAGCCCAACAAGTACGGTAAGACAGCTTACCGTTACAAACTCTGTGTCCCACTTCTTATCTCATCTATCTACCAGAGGATTAGCCGCCGCATTTCACTTGTCTGGCTGTTTGTGCTCCTTTAGTTATGTAATGAGACCGGGGCGTCAGTACCCCAACACTGTGACAAAGGACACACCTAGCGTTAATATCAGTCTCAAAAAGTGTTGAACACTTCTGTAAAACATTCTTTGGTTAAGTTATTGTGAAAAAAACAATTTGTCATCAAACACTCCACTGAGAAAATTGGCACTTAATGAGAGACAATGCGGTCGAAGATTTTGCTAAATTGAACTGTTCCTTTCGATTAGACGGAACATGTATTAGCATTAGCGTTATATCAAATTGTGCCTCACTTTTTATGAGCGGTTTGTATTAAACTCACTGTGCATTCCCCTTCTGTAACTTGGAACGTACACAGTTTCTCATTTTTTTTTTATCGTGCAAGACGAGTTGATATGACTAGATTTGGCACATGTACCTTTTTAAAATAATGTAAATAACTTAATTTTAGTCCTAAACAATGACGGGCACAAAGGAAACTTGAGGTAGGCTTAACACATCTTTTGTTCTATATCCTGTTATTTAAATTCAATATAGTGTTTAAATGATCCTGCAGAAAGTAAGATGTGCCTGTGGTACTTTGTCATAAAAAAATGGAATAATTTCCTCACTGGGCTTTTATTTCTAAAGGAAATTCTAAGTTGATATAGGACAAGATATTTCCATTGTATCCTTTGCAAAATCCACTGCAGGGCCAGTGCTTCTGTTTTTCTTATGATATATATTGAATATCTCTCTCTCACTCGCTGAACCATCATTTGGCTGCAGTCTGTTTTCTAAGCCTTGTTCAACCTGTTGCTCACAAATTACCTGCTTCTATAGCAACAGGTTGAGGGTTTGAAAGTACAAAAATAATTGCCTGGCACTCAGGCTAAGCAGGCATTGGTGTGTGTGTGTGCGTGTGCGTGCGTGCGTGTCCGCGTGCGCAATCTGTTGTCTGTATTGATTGTTAGAGCACAGATAGTTTTGATAAACTGTGCTGCGCTGCCAACATTAGTCTCTTCTTTATTCGTGGTTTCTTTGGAATATAGTTTGTTTTGATGAACATGAGTCCCTACTTATATTTTTGATTCACACAGGCTTTCTCACAGTTATCATTAAACAAATGATTTCAACAATAGAAAATGGACAAATATGGATGAAAAAATGAGTGATCACTGCAGTGATTATTGTGTACTGGCGACAGATGAGAGTGTTGCTATTGACATATTGTATCAGGGTGTTATGTTAGGTCCAGTTAAAAATGTCTCGCTGTCCCAGGGCCAGTATACAATGCTACCACAGCTACTGATGGTAACTTATAGTCCTGAAATTATGAGTACTATCAATTTCTTTTGTGTAGACTTGGAACAATATTTGAAGAAATTAGACGAAATAAAGATGATAATTTACTACTTCTGTTTATCTGACATGTTAAGCAGCCTACTTCTGATTGTTTAAAAAAGCGCTTACATTTTTGTCCTCCGTGGTTCTAATAATAATTCTGACATTGCTTCAGCATGGGTAACACTGGTGTATTTTTACCTGTAGTTAGTTTTTCACCACATGATATCCTCTGCTATGATACAAGGACAGGTTTGCGCCTGTCTATTCAGTTTTAATGCATAGATTGAATTTCATTCTAAATCAGATTAAGTTAGGTTTACTGTGCATGTGCACACGCAAAGTAGCTTGTTTCTGCAATGTCTGGGCTTGTCACAGCCTTTGCCTTGCATTTCTGTCACCTAGACAATGACAGAGGATGTTGTGTGTGAGCTTTAATCAGCAAACATTATAATCTGCAAACTATTTGTTGCATGACTTTGAAGAAGATTGTATCCCCTCCGTGGACACATACTCAACTGGGTGGTGGCACAATGAAAGTGTGTGTGTGTGTGTGTGTGTGTGTGTGTTTTAACAGTTAAGATAGACAAAGTTAATTAGGTTATTCAACCCTGTGGGAAATGTTGTCCTCTTTGATTGTCCCCTTCTTTTGACACAACCTAACTATGTCGGAGCAGCAAGTTGTCCATGTCGCCAAGGATGAGTTGCTCTTTTTGCTGTTTTATTGAATATCTTTGGGTTTTTTGACTGTTGAAGATGTCCCTTGGAAGGTGTGATGAGTTATTTACAATTTTTTGGACATTTTATAGATGAAACAAGAACATTAAACCATCCAGTGTTTGCTAAACTGCATAATGTAAAAAAGATTTGGCTGTTGGACAGTGAATTTGATACTCAACAGATAGATTTGGGTGGAGAATTGTTTCAACCTGTGTCAGTGACTGAAATGCTGATATTTTCACTGGATAATGAAAACTGGACTTAAGGAGTCATGCATCGTATTAGTAAATATTGACTCTTTGTTTTGTGAGTTATTTTCAATGTCCTCAGTTCCTTCCTCTACTGGAGTCATTGCAATCAATACATGACTGATAGCATACTGCCTACTTATTTTGCTGTAATCTATTTACTGATTGGCTCCTGGATTTGTCTCCTAAATTAAATTCCTGGATGATGAAGTTGATAACCATACTGTAGAAGATAATGAGTCTAGATAATGGATTGACTGCCATTTCCTTTACAAATGAAGCACTTTTTACTTTCTGTGATGATTGAGTGTCATGTGATCAAACACAATATGTTTGAAAGTCTAGCTGTATTTGGAAATTGTGTGAGTCTTGTCATCGAGGTTGCACAACAAATGTATAGGGGGAGATTAAGTAACATTGTAAAGAGGAAGCAGTGGTTGTGAAGAAGTGTAATTTGTAAAGTCTAGAAAAGAAGATACAGTTGTCTGAATCCTAGTTTGTTTCACTGGCTTGCGCTCCATTTAAAGCCTTCCATGCGATCTATAAATGTGCTTTATTGTTCCGTGTTCAGTGTGTCTGCATCAGAGGACACGCTGCGAGTTAAGTAAACAAAGTGTATAAACATGGTTAAATGTATAAAGTATATTGTACATATTCTAAGAATGTATTGTATGTGTTTAAACAAGTATGCTCTGTAAACAGAATGTCAAGAGATGTAATAAATATATTAATAGTTAATAAAATGACATGAAGAAGTTGCAGGGTGCAACAGACGATGCACCCTGCTGCTGGCCTCGGATACGTAGGATGACTAAGATTGCATTTGGATTTATGGGAGATTAAGCAGGCAGTGAAAGATAGATGAGGCTCTAAAGGGATAAGAGTCTCCAAAAGGTGTCAGATTTGAACTTGGATAGTGCTCAGAGAGTGACTTTCAATCTATCTCTCTGACAGTTCACACACTGGCAGATCTTCGGGGTTGGGAAACAGAACAGTAGCACAGTAGGCTTCGTACTTATACTACCTGTTATAGCTGAGGCACTTTGGCAATAATACATGCCCCCTGTGCTCAGTGCTATAGCTGTAATGTGTTATCAGGTTTTCCTTATTTTGGACTGGAAGATTTATAGGAGATGCCTATAGGGAATCATTATATTACTATGAACACGTGATGCAGCAGTTTATATAAATATGTTTTTGGATAGCGTTAAATTACAATGCCAGACCCAGAAAGACTTTTACTTATAT
>CALSBV010011267.1:2028266-2040558 GCA_943590825.1 Bovichtus diacanthus | reverse complement strand
TATATATATATATATATATATATATATATATATATATATATGGGTTAGGCTAAGTAAATGAATGTTCAGAATGTCCTTCCCACACAACATTATGTTTGCATACATGTCTGTGCATTCATGTTTAAAAGGGGCATGCACCTTTGGCTATCATGTGCTGCCCTCTGCTTTATTTGGAGCCCAGTATTCAGCACATGGACAACAACTGGGCCCTGGCTTCCACTATGTCTGCTCCTGCTCCTGTGTGGCCTCCCAGTCCACTGCCTCCCCTTCCAATCCTGCAAGGGATGTTTGTTCCAGTTGCTCCTTATTTACACGCAACACTCAGGACAAGGGGTGTGTCCCTCTCTAGTCAGACAGGAGAACTTTTATAGAACTTTCCTCCTCTTTTGGGAAGAGCACACAGGCACAGTTTAGCTCAATCTTCAGGAAAAAAAGGGCATTATACCAGTTTAACAGTAAACTTAATACTGTAAGTTTAGCCTCTCTGAAGTGAAACACATGAGAGTCTGTCATTGTCAATTTCAGATGTAAATGTACTTTTGTCTAACAATTATTGTGTCACTACACAATCCTACATCATCCTATCCAGCAGTTGAACGTTTCCACCAAACCATGTTATTTATCATTCATTATAAGCGCTCTGCTTTGACATCACTGATTAACTTCTTCTTCACTGGCCTTTTTGTGCCTGCTAGTCATAAAACGTTTAACAAGTTTTATTGGGTCCATCCTAAAATGTATTTACTTTTCTGTCACATTATTACATTTAGCAGCTAAACATTCAAAGTACAACGTATAAATAACAATTCCTAAGTAGTAGAGAAATGTACTGTATCTGTATTTCTGTATTGTCAACTTCTGTCACGGCCTTTCAGAGACTGTTTTACCTATCATTACCTTTTTAAAAAAATAAATAAATAACCCTGTGTTGATAAGATCTAGGGGAGGTCTGATTCTATTTTTCACAGAGCTTTACTCATGGATGTATTAAAAGAACTGGATACAGCGTTGGAGGCGGTGCCCCTTCATTCCTATGAAAGTTGATCGGTGGCTCTACATTTGAGCACGAAATTACCGGGATCTTCCGGCGTTTTTCCGCATCCATGGGGCCCATAGAGCATGCACACTTGCATTTTCCTTAAACCCGCCTCCCAGCCCTCCCTTGCGGCCGGTCTCGGCTAAGTCACATGAATAGAGGTGGAAAAATAACTCTGGATTCGGCTATTAGCGCATTCTACAACTTTTAGGACCTACTCATTTAAATAAGGGCTATTCAAGTGTTCCTAAATTTGCTTCAATGTCTGGCGCACTTCCTGGGGGCTTTTCTTTACAGTGCTGTCTGTTTCCTTTTTTTTCCTTTCCTGACAGAAATTGGATTTGACACAATGTCATGGCTGTCAACAAGATATGGTTCGTAGCTTGAAGTATAGGTCGACCAATAGACAACGGGATTGTCGAGGCAGATACTGATATCTATATTTGTGAGTTTGAAAAATCTATAACAAACAGCCTGCTAGTGTTGCAGCTTTGCTCCCCTGTGTAACAGCCTATAGTGCAAGCATTCTGCTTCAAAATACGAGTGAAAATCACAGTGTTGCCAATGTGAAGAATTATTTGGGTGCACTTCTGATTGACTCTGTTCAGACACAAAGAGGTTGGCAAAATACACAAAATTTGCTTATCTCCAACACTAATGAATCTGTTATCTCTCCTCTCTTGCTTATTAGCAAAGATCAATACACAAAGCATTCAGGAAGCAGCTTGATATTTTTAGCCAGCACCGGCCATCACTTTTGCATCAAGTAGGGTGTGAACAATAAGCTGCGTGGAATTTAAAAGCTACAGATACATAATCAACATTTAAGTATATATAGGTATCAGATTGGACTCAGTATGGGCAGATACCCAATATTAAAGAGTTCAAATCGGAAATTGTGGCCAAAAAAAAACTTGATTGGGACATCCCTAAATGATATTATTATTATTATTATGCACAATATCTGCTAATCAATGACTTAGTCGAAATGGAAACAGTAATCAACCTGAAATCCTGTTCTTATCTTTTCTTATGCTCTGTACATAAAGTGAAGGTGGTGTTTATTTCATACACACAATGCATGTGGTCAGACTGATAACAGCAACGGTTTTCCAGAAGCTGAAAACCACTGCTACTACTGTTAGCTACTGAATAGACATTGAACAGATGTTGTGGGAAAAACTACTTAACAGGTTTTCCCCTGGAGGTTCTCTACATTTGCTGTTGGTACTCATGGGTTTTTCCAGCTCTTGGTCAGCAGGAGGTGTAGGGCTAAGTAAGGCATTTACAGTGAGTCATTTTGGCCTTATTGCCTTTGCTATTGCAATAAATGTTGTTGTTGGACAAAATAAAGTCAAATTCAGTCTGTGGAAAGCAAAATCTACCTTTTTTTTTTTTTTTTTTTTTTAATTTTTTTTTTAAATGACATCCGGAGCTGTCAAATAATTGTGGTGTAGACTCGAATGAACAAGTACATATGAGTGGACACATAACAATGAGCAGATACAAGTACAAATTCTAATTTCCAGCACAATAGCCCTGCAATGAACGCTACCTTTATGAATGTTGTAATTCAACGATGTTCTGACAGTCTCAACAAAAACATTAATGTTATGTTTCTGTGTTAGATTATGTAGGTATTCATATCATTGAGTCCTCCCCAGGTGTATGCGAGGGGAAAAGTCAGCTAATTACAGTTTGCTGTAGCTTTGGTGGATATCAGATGTCAGAAATGTTTAGGGAGGCTTGTGAGTATCATGTTCTGTCTCTGAATGAAGAGCCTAAGGATAACTTAACACAAGCAGCCTGAATGTTTACTGTACAGTCAAAAGAGCCGGAGATTAAACTGATACAGTGGAAGCTTCAATAATTTTTCAGCATGACTTCTTCTGAGCAGTCTGCCCAAAAAAAGAAATAAGCTGACAAAACACTTGAGCCAACTTCTGTTTTTCTCAAACTTACTCACTGGCTCACTCACTTACTTAATATCCACTCCAGTTACCTGGAAAGCCAAGAGAGATAAAAGAACAAGCTGAACTGGCGTCAGTTTGCCACTATATGCCTGACTTCATTTTCAAGCTCAGTTAAGTGTTCATGTAAGTGTAACCACAAAAGTATGTGCAATTGTTGATTTTGAAACCAGGTTTCCAAAAAAAATATTCATCGTTCGCGTTGCTTCACGCCTTGTTTATTTACTTTAGATTGCATTGTCGACTCTCCTGTGTAAATGAAACATCTGGTGCCAGATTTGTAAATGATGCATACGCACAAAAAGCATTCATATGTCATTTCCCAGACATAAACTGGTATTTGTGCAGTGATGTGTGTGCGCATCTCACACATACTTCAGACCAGGCGTACACACACATATAAGGTGAGAGACGTAACCTTACAATAAGAGATCGTTTCTGTAGGTTGTTTGCCAATTTCACTGATTGAGTCATTACTTTGAGCCATCATTACCCAGTTAATGCTCTATTAATTTTATCCTAAATTGTAAAGCATTTTGCTGAGTCTGTTTCAATATTGCAGCCAATAATTAATCATTGCTCGTCTTTCTGACATTTTGTAATGATTATTTGAGATGTCACCGCCGATGACGGTTTACAGGTACATGTGATTTAAGGGCCTTCTTTACATCCGTTATATGGCCAACACTTACAGAAGATCATCACCTTACTTGCTCCTAAAACAATTCCTGTAGGCAATACATGAGACTCAAGTTTCAGTGACAATGTAAGCCCTAAGCGTATTTTATTTGCAAGTAGTTCTAAACTGGCAATGGAGTTTGAAGTTAGCCCTGGTAACAGAAGACCCAGAATTCACAGAAACGGTAAAAAGAAATATAAAGGTGACACACGCCTTCACCTCAAACGAGAGGAACGTGTCACCTGAGCCTGTTGTGTCAAATACAGTTTAGTGGATAGGCAAGTGTGCTGTTACCTGAGAAGGTTGAGGTGTGGCTGTCCATGTGTGCAGTAAAGTCATTACAGACTTCGTGTTGCCCCGAATCATGCAGTGAGGGGTGTTTCCCTTTCCTCAGACAATTTACTGTGGCTTACCTTGACTTTGAATATCTGATTGCTATTTGTGGGATTTTTCCATCATTATCATCACCTCAATCGATTTTAGCCTTATGTCTCGCTGCAGACGAGAGTTCACCCAGCTAAGGTCTCCTTCACAGACCAATAAAGAAAAGTCATGGAAATGTTTCTGAAGGGAAACTAAAAGGTTCATTCACCAGTTTATAGTCAGACATTAGGAAAATCTGACTTTGGCTTTGTTTCCCCTTCAGTTTCTCTTGAGTCAGTGCTTGTTAAAAAATAACCTTTCCCTTTGCCAGTTTACACCTGATTATACAGGTTACTGTTAAAACTGTGAGGTGTTTTTAAATGGTGATACTCTGCGGATTTTATTTCGGCCTGTTGGTCTAAATGTGTAAAAACTATAGAAGAAATAGTTTCTCCACATTTTGTCATGATGGTGGTGAAACTGGTGTATTTTCGGATGTGATGAAAACGCTCTTCAGCTATCTGCTGCATATTGAGGGGAGACTCGTCAAATCCAAAAGCAGGACCCAAGAAGTCAGTCAAAGATAGGCTGTTGCATATGTGTGAGTTTTTATTTTGTCTACTTGCGGCGACAGACATGTTGCATAGGAATCAGGCCTATTCAACTGTACATGACGGTTTTAGCTTTCAGACAACTGTGTTATCTAATTTACACAGAGTGCAAGTTCCATTCAGATGGCTTGTGTAAGCACACAATCTCACACAGAACGAATGTACACTACCTGCCCTGCTCCAAAAGGCATTAAGCTGAAGCCTATGGTAAAGAGAGAGTCAAACAATCCAGTAAACTTTCTCACAAGTTGTTCTTGGACCAAACCTGAGCTAAAATACCGCAGAATATTAGTTTTGCATTCATCAAGTGGCAAGAAAAAATTCTCCAGTGAGATATCCTAGTCTGCCAGATGTACTGTATAAGTGATGTTGGGTAATCTTCTGCTAACACTTGATCCATAATAGTATAGTATATCAAGGGTTTGTTTTTTCTCTACCTTCTGGACTCTTTCACTCAAAAATCATGCAATGCAGTTTAAAGAGCAGGAGGAAGTAATGGAGAGAAGGGAATATTCCATGGCTATAACCCAAACTCACATGACATGGTTAAGAATGATACTCTTGCTTGTTAACCACTATGACTTCCTCTAGATTTATGCAATTGTCATTGTTTTTTTTTATATACAGTATTACGCTGCGTCATTCAGTATAATAATCCTCACAGGAAAGTTGTCATTCACAATTCCCCCACCAGAGGGCACTATCAATTACTGATAGGGATTTAGTGTGTCACTAAAAAGCTCTTGAGCAGGGCGGATGATGATGTCACAGAGATATGAAAAGATATTTTCTGACTTTGCTATCTGCTGTCAAATTGTACATGTAGTTTTAACTTTTGCTTTGTCTTAATCCTGCAGAACAATGTCTACTTATTTTTATAGATTCTATCAGTATTTATTTATGATAGAAATGGACCAATTCTTCTTTTAGAGTAGATTGTTGTCATCTTGTATTGGTCATATTAAAAGACCTGTCAATGAATTGGGGGGTAACAACAGGCTACATCACCTTTTTTTTTTTTTTTACATTTTCATCATGTGTTGTGTGCATTCACATCACATGAACTGAATCCAGACAATCAATTGTATTAAATAAAATTCTCTCTTTTGTGTCCTTTTCTGAAAAATATTGAAAACCTTTTTTCAATTTTAGCCACCAAACATCTAATTTGTCATAAAACATCAAAACCATGACAGAGAAAAGGAGGAATGGAAAGAAATGTAGCGTTAGATGTGAGTTCATTAAAGAGAATAAAAATCAGGGAGTTGTGAAACAACAGGTGGCATTATCTTCATTTTAGTTAGAAAGAAAGGAAGTGTCTATGAGAAGAGATAGCTCAGCTCCTCTCCACACCCTGATGTGTGTCCTTGGGCTGTACTTGGTGTATCTGTTGCAAATCCAGTCTCCTCCCATCTTCCCTTGTGGAATCAATCAATACATCTATTTTGGGATTAGAAATCTGAGCCTAGATGGAGAAGAAGTTCAGCTCAGTTGAACTGTTGTGATTTTTTGGCCAGATAAATTCATCACAGTCTGTGGAGCTAGTCCGAACCATAGACGAAGTCTTCTACCCCCTTTACATAATTTCCATTAACCCATGCTTTAGTGATCAACTGCTTTTGTTGCTACAGAAAAATGTTCAGATAAATACATTTCTGAAGACAAGATTCCAATAAATTAAAAGTGTACAACCCTTACCTTTTTAAATGAGAAGAGCATCCATGTTTAGCTGCTTTATTAATTTTTCTACTATGGTTTATAGTGCCATTTGTACATTACCTTGTTCTGGTTGATTATATCACCATAGATATGTCCTTGATTGGTATCATGCTCTGAATGCAGTACAATATTGTAGAAAGTCACAGGCAGTGATTTTAGAATCTCACACAAAGTCCTAAGACAGTGTACGCATACTGTGTATGTGCATTATCTTAGGTGGCAAAAGTTCTACTATATGTTAGAAGTTGGGGGATTCTAGTGTAGTTTGTCCAGGGTGAAAATATGTGATACCATATTGTGTCATTGTTGTCAACAGATGAGTCTGGAATGAAGTTGTGTAATAAATACCCTTGTGTTCCTGTGTTTTCAGATTGTGCTTTGGCTGTGAGATATTGCACCAAGCATGACATGGGGACTGTCTGGGAACTGCTTATGTCGCAACATTTTAGCCTAGTTTTCAGTCTCCACTGTGGATTGTTGTAAACTTCCTCATAAAAGGATCATTGTCCTCCAGGCCTGGATGCACTGACTGTCCCTGAGAAGCAGTCTGACTGTCTGGTAAATTAATTAGCGGATGCCAGTTACATCACTGCTCATCTACTGAACAGGGAGTAGATAAGTGCTCTCTTTGTTACCTTAGAAGCATCATAATACTTAGTGAACATTGAGTTTTCAGATCACGGTATTGATTAATGCACTGACTTCCTTTCACATTCCCTATGATTTTAGGAATGGTAGCTGCTTCAGACAATATGTTAGCTGCCAGGCTTATTCACTGAACATTTGATTTGCCTGTAGCATGGAGCCAGTCCCATTTTTGCAACTGCACCCACTTACTGGATTTATGATGTTTCATTGAAACCTGACCTCCCATCTCCATAGTAGGAGGTTTGGACAAAGTATTTCTAAAATACCCGATTGCATAGCTGGTACTTTACTGATGGAATATGGTGGAAGATGGTATATGACAAGAGATGTGTTCTAGTACAGACTTTACATGAGTCCCTGAAATCCCCAATTTAGTTGTTGTTAGTTTGAAATTACACTTGTTTGTTGACCAATGAGACAAGTTGAGTATAAGGTTTTCAGGTGGACAATATTTATCAGTCTTAAAAAACACTTTGGTAGAGGATGACTATGTTTCCCTGACAGTACTTGAGCACTATAGGGGAAAAAGCAGAGCACTGGCAACCAAACAGTTGCGTGAGTGAAATGTTTTAGTGACCGCAAGCTGAATTTGGTCATTTAAATTCTACAGAAATGTAACTGAAAGGCTAGTATTTGTATATAAGTGGGCTGTTGTGGCAGATTGGTATAGAGAAAAAAAATAGTTGTAACCCTTAATGTAAACTGTTATAGAATGGAAAAGGTGATGTCATTTTTATATATCACTACCACAAACAAATCATTATCGTTATAATCTAACTAAGCCAGTGCTAAATATTTCAAAGTTCCATCAAGATGTTTCTGTAGTCAAAGCCTGGATACCTCTGTAGTGAGTAAAAGTCAAAACTCTCTAAACCACATTATAGTACCAGATGGATTTTTCTCACTCTGGCTCAGTTTTTGTAAAGGAACTCTTGCACAAGTGGCAATGCTTTCCGGTAAGTTGGTCACTCTGCCTCTCTGTTTCTGTCTCCTTCTGCCCCTCCTCCTCTCTTTCCTATTTCCCGCAGCCCCCACCCTTCACTGTATTGATCTTGTGTGTCGTCATGTTGGGGAACTAAAGGGGGAGAGGGTAACTTGTTCTGGGTGGGTCTCCAGATGTTAACCAACCAAAGGAGGCTCCAGGGCTGTAGCATTATGAAAGGACTGCTGAATGAGTGAAAGTTTTTCATCAAGCAGGGTTTCTTTCAGCATTTCCCATCACACAGGGGTGTTGGCTAGTTGGGTTGAGATATAATACCATGTAATCACTTTCAATGCGCTCCTGACCTTGAGGAAACGACTCATTGTTTTTGGATTAGTAATAAGGTCAGCTAATGGCGGACCCTTTTTATTCTTTTTCACGCTGCATACTCTATAAATGCCACTACACAGATTTTCTCAGGCTTTGAATCTAACAAAAATCCCATAATTCTCAGGCGGGTGTTTGCCTCTTTTTTCAACCTAGGATTTCAGAGGTTGCTCTGAAGGGATAAGAGCATGAAGTTGACGCTTGTATTGATTCAGTTGCCTCCCCACTCTATGCCTCCATCAGTTCCCCTTCCCCCTCCCTGTGTATTTAAGTGTCTTTTCGCAGTAACATACTTATATTGAGATGTACATCTAATGCAGAATTTGAATCTGTGCGCTAACCCACTACAGGGGCGTGTGTTTAGACGACGGCCATTATATGTCTTTAAATTCAGCCCTGCCCACTTATGACTATGCCCATGGGGTCAAATAACACTGCATAGGAAGTGAGGAAATGTATATGTGTCCATTTGTGTGCGCGCAAACTTTTTTATTAGTGGAACAGCTCTAGACTTCCTCCTCTCTTTGAACAAAGGCTGACATTGCCGGCTTTTGTTGTCCATGAGACAGAGCGACATTCCTGGGTAGAGGATCTGCCCTATGTACGGTCTCACACAGGAGCACAAATACATGTCATGTTTTTTGCTAGTGTGTGTTTTTGTGGGTACTGCCCCCACTGGGCGGGGCAGTCACGCTCTCCCTTATTTGGATAGTTGGTGCGTAGGGGGGTCGGGGTCACATGGGTGTACAGCAGAATCCTAGCGATAGGGTGAAAAAAAAACTAACACACCGACGTCTGCCCATGAGAGTAAAGTACACCAGCGCAGTAAGTCTGAACAAGCAAACTACTGAGAAGGAGAGCAAGACAGAAGAGAGGACTGACAGCTGTTGGACGGAGGAAGAGAGAGAGGAGCAGCAGAACAGAGGGAGAGGGAGGGAGAGGGAGGAGAGAGGAAAAACAGATAAGAGTGTAGCAAACAGGAGACATTTGAGGGGAAGCACATGGTGTAAAAATGCCCACCAACTTCACTGTGGTCCCAGTGAAGGACAACACTAGAAAGGCAAAAAGGGTGAACAAGGAGGATGTTGATGACAACAATGTGCTGAAAGAGGAAGAAGAAGGAGCCACAGGTGAGATCAGATGTTTTTGTTTTTTTAAGCTCTGTCAGGTGGATGATTAACCCAAATGAGATATGTAATGCTAATTCAAAGTTTTCACTCTTTATGCTTAATGTACAGATCTCTATTCTGAAGTGAGACAGTCTTTGCACCTTTCTAAAGGTTGAAACATATCTTTACTTTTCTGTGACAATAGATAGAGAAGTAGTCCCGGAAAGTTCCAGACTTCGCTTACAGTGCTCACTGTTTCCTATGTTTTTCAGAACAACTGTTTATGGGCTCTGTGTGGGTGGATAATGTGTAGGGAATACTGTGGATTTTAGGGAAGGGTTGTTTATTTTCCAGCATCTGTGCTGAGATGAGGGTTACCCTCACATGCCACTAAAGGGAGTTTGACATACATTTTTATTCCATGCCCCTTTGGACTGAATCCCTTTCCTATTTCCCTTTATTTACCCCGTCCTCACCATCGGTTGACTGTTATTTATTTTTATTCTTGTCCTGTTCCTGGACAAACCATTTAATTTTGATCCTATTCAGTTCTATTTTTCAATTTTGCATTGCTTCAATATACTGCCAGGTTTCCTAGTGTCTGCAGTAACAAACAGGAACAACATAGATGCTCTAATTGGGACACCCATGACTTTTGCATCTCCTAACATCTCTCTGTGTTGATTACCATTGACATGCAACCTCTGACATGACTCACCCTCTGAAGTCATGTCAGATCCTCTGACCTTTTCAGTGAACTTTGGTGTGCAACAAACAGGATAACAGAACCTTCGCACGGTGCAATGGATAGCACTCGTAGATGTGTATGTGAAGTTTATTAAATCTGTTCCGAATTAGAAAACCGGGACTATACTTTTGAATAATGATGCGTAACCTGTATTTATTGGTAACTGTTACTGGTTAACAGTTTGCTCAACTTTGCCCCACTAATCTGAATACCCTTTTCTCACACGGAATTCATTCAACCTGACATCAATGTAGCATTAGCATTAATCGGATATCAACCTGTGTGAAGGCATAAAGCCAGGGCAATATTTCTTCTCCTTCTTCTTCTTCTTCTTCTTCTCCTTCTTCTCTTTTTTGTCGTGGACTGTGTATTTAACAAACTCCTCTCTAACACTCCATGTTTTTCCAGACTATTGTTTTTGAAGTTGTTGCTTTTACAGCACTTCACATGGCGCTGAGCAAATCGGTTCCCGGTATTTAATTTCTGCTGTGGAGCTGCAATTACGGCTGCATGCTGGGTAAGATTTTACAGACTGTGGGAGAGAGGATGGCATTTCATTATCACGGTTATGCAGGATATCATACTGTGGCGTGCGTTGGTTTCCCCTGTGCGTGTTTTCTGCGCATGCAACCATTTGTCTCTGTCAATGGCTGAAGAGACAACAATAGCGGGATGACATGTCAGAAAGGGCAGGCACTGGATCTGAAGCCACAAAATGATGGGCTTTAACTTGGCTTGTAGAAGCATCAGGACCACACACTTTATTTTGTTTGCACTGCTACTGGTTTAAGGAGGACTATTCTATTAACTACATTAATCCACAGGTCACCATTCAAGCTCAAACTGTACAATAATCTTCCGTTTTCATCTAGGCTGTCGGATTTGTTGAGAACTTAATGGATGCAATATGGTCAAATGATACGGACAGGCTGTGCGCACTTGGAAGGGAGAAGGTTGAAGGTTTAGTAGTGAGGGTCCGTCATAGCATAAATGTTGTCTGCTCATGAGCATGTTATGTAGGGAGGGCTCACTCAAAAAGCAGTCACTGTTATTGATTATCCTGCTGGCTTTCTTCCTGTTGGCTGAGTGGGGGGAGGTGAGACCCCACCCCCAAGCTGTAATGTAATGTACTCCAGTTCTTCTCATTAACTGATTTCCTTCTTTGTCCTACTCTCCCTTTCTGGTTCTAGGCTCTGTTTTTATTACCATTGCGTATTTCCTTCTGAAAATTAAGTGTGTGTCCTAGCTAACTCTCCATCTCATGAACCCACAAGTTGGAGGTCTAGTTTAACTTCGGAGACAGTTGAGCTATTTAATGTCCTGGTGAAGTGAAAGCAAGGAGAAAACAATGTCAAACCTTTATCCCTTTGGGGTGTTTTCTACTGTAGCTGTGATGTGGAAGGAATGTAACAGGTGTTCAAACAACAAAGCGAAACTGTACATGCCAACACGATATGTGTATCCTCATTAAAACACTTTGAAACACCATGAAACCCTCATGTCAAACCGTGTTCTTGACTGCACTTTTTAAAACAGTTAAAAACCAGTTAATTGTTGTTGGCAAAGTTCAACAAGCCACTGTAGGTTCCACTGTATGAAACCGAACTGAAGGTCTCTGTTTGACTGGGTACTGTAACTAATCAATGTTTGTTTATCCGGAACTAACAAGGTTGTAGTGATCTGTCTTGAGATTGGGATATTTCTATGTTCTGAGAATTTTTTGGCCTAAAAATCCCTAATCGCCCTAATTTTTCCATCTAGACTCAATTCACAACTTTTAGATCACACTTCCTTATGCTGAAGCAGTTTTTTTTTTTTTTTGCTTTAATAGTCTTTTCTATTTTTCAATTCTATTAGAAAATCGTTTAGATTAATAAAATCCATAAGGGCTAGATGTATCTTGCATAGGGCAGAAAGATTTTGGTCAGAGGGGAGCTGTGTGTGTGTGTGTGTGTGTGTGTGTGTGTGTGTGTGTGTGTGTGTGTGTGTGTGTGTGTGTGTGTGTGTGTGTGTGTGTGTGTGTGTGTGTGTGTGTGTGTGTGTGTGTGTGTGTGTGTGTGTGTGTGTGTGTGTGTGTGTGTGTGTGTGTGTGTGTGTGTG
>CALSBV010011267.1:1969690-2028166 GCA_943590825.1 Bovichtus diacanthus | reverse complement strand
TGTGTGTGTGTGTGTGTGTGTGTGTGTGTGTGTGTGTGTGTGTGTGGGTCAGAAATGATGTGGGAGTTGGCTTTTTGCGGTATTTAAATTGAAAAAGCAGTCCTGTGCAGACCTCTAGTATTGACTCCCCAAGAGTGAATGTAAGCCCTAACTTTGACCACGTTACTGCCGTAGTCTGTTCATTGTGCTACAAAGGGAATTTACTATACACAAAGCCACACCTTGTGAATAAACGACACAGATATGATGTGAAGCTTATGGCTTCAGTAGTAGTAGTAGTATGTGTTTTGGTCGGGGTTGATTGTGACCCAAAAAAAAACCTTGTTTCCAAAGCTGAATGCAAAAACTGCTAATGTATAATACAACCTTATTGTAGTGATTTTTAAGCTGAAACTAAGTAAGTGATTGGACCAAGTGCCTGCGGTGTTGCTGCCTCTGTCCGTTGGTCCGTTTGCCCATCTGTCCTACACATGTTTCCTGTTTATTTCCCAGGCAGGTCTGTTCAAAGCTACCATCTGTATGTGGCTGTTTTTGTATTTTCTGTTTCTCCTTCTCTCCCTATTATGTTGTTTACTATCTATCCTTTTGCATCATGCCCATATCGCTACCTGTATTTTACAAGCATCACATGTAATATGTCACAAGCTTCATTGTCCTCAACTAATACTTTAAATCTCTAACCAAATCACTTCATGTGTATATGTTTTGTCCAAAAATAGTTTTTGTCTTTTTCCATCAACTCGCACTAAATCCTTGTGCAAGCCTGCCAAGCTACCATCAGTGTTAGTTGAAATAAACCAACAATTTGCCAGAGGGGAGCCTCTTCAAATCCACAGTGATTTAGGGAGGGCTTATTTAGTGTGGGAACATAATCACCTGTGATCATGACTCTACATAATTCTGTTTTATAACAACAGGTAAGGGCATTTATGAGATGTATGAGGAATGGCTATAATCTACTTGTGCATCATTCTGTATTTATTATTGCATTTCCCATTTTTTTGGAGGGTGGGGAAGTCTACCTGTGTGTCCTAAACAAACATACTGTGTCTTTTTTCTCTCTCTGAAGAATGTCTAGCTAAATGTAATGTTGGTTTCAGTCAGGTTAGTATGATGAAGTGTTACGGACATGGTTCTAGTATCAGTTTCATGCCCCTGAAGACTTTCAAGAAGTAACTTAAAAACTCTGTTCTATGTTATTTATACTTCATCATGTGTCCAGCCTGACCCTACAATTTTGCTCAACTTAGTGTGTTTGTGCTGGCATAGCCACATTACTTAGTTCAGCTTGTTCCATCTGAAACACAATCAGATAATGTCAGTAGTTGCACCATAAACGTAGGCCATGAAAATACTAGATCTCCCAAATAACTCTTCAATATTTGCTATGCTTGGTAGCCAGGGCATCACTACTGATTAGAATGATAGACTGTTAAGCAATAAAGTCACCTTGAGCATACATAAAAAAATTCCCCTACAAATGGCTGCATGCAATTAATTCACTCTTTTAAATTGCTTTCCACTGTATAGATATATTAGTCATGGCTGTCCCTTGTCTCTGTGGTGTATTATGCTGATGGTGTGTGTTGTTTCCGAGAAAAGGGAGAGAAGATTACTTTAGGAATGTAGGGAGTGAGACAAGGATTGCGACATGACCTAATATATTTTCTAAGCCAATAGATATTTGATTTAGCAAGGTCAGCCCTGAAAAATGTGTGCCTGATTCTTAGTTACACAGCAATAAGAGCCACCTCTGTTGCGCATCGAGCATTTGCAAATATAAGCTTCACTGAGATTTGGTCCGACATGGGAGGATCCCAAAGCTACGAAACTAGTAGGAACACAGATTTGAGGCTTGCAGAGATAAGGACATAAAAATCCATGCTAAAATATTCAAGATGAGACTCTTTGCTTGGCCTAGTTAATGATCCTGAACCGTTCAGCCAAGTGACAATTTCCATTACCACTGATTGGATGGTCCGGTCCTACCTTCTCTGACTGCTACTTCCTACTTGGTGCTCAGTGATTCCCCCCCCCACCCCTGCTCTCAATATGGTGTCCCTGATAAGCCCTCAACCAATAAGCACACACACATTTTTGTGGCCGTCTCTTCCCTCTATATTCTTTCACTGCTGGCTGTAGTTTGTGGGAGGCCCTCGGGGTTCATATGGCTTTCATTCACATTGGGTCATATGCTCTACAAACATGGTAAACTCCTCTGTTTTGACTGCGTTTACTGTGCAAGCCTAACAATTCAGATGTCTGCTACAGTAGACGTGGTGTGATTTTGCTGTTCAGATCGTAAGCAAGTCAATAAACAGGAATTAAGTAGCACTTTGTTTAAAGCCTGGTTAGAGTCAACTTCATTTTAATAGGTATACAATGTCCCCACCCTTGGATGTGGTCACCAACAGCTAAGTGCACAAATGATGTGCCTTCATTTCCATTATCCAATATGAAAGGAAAATATTTTATGAATTACAACACACCCATGTTGGCAGCACTGAAACAGTGACATTCCACTTATTTTAAATACCTCCCACCATTCCTTATATTAAACATAGGCATGCACATACTCTAGGAACTTAGAACTCTAAATGTTATTGATCATGTGCATTATTTGTTAAAGGAATATGTGTCAAAATACCATTCTGAATGAAGTATTGTAGTGCTGCAGAGATGTTCTGGCTTACAAATGATATTCTACAGACGTAAGAAAAAAAATCTTTGTGTTACAGATCCTAACAAAAAATCCCACCATGATCATTTTTAATATTTTTTGATGAACATGAGAATAATGAAGCTGAAATGATCATTCCCTCCTATACCAGGATGCCACCATTGAGCCCCTGAGCAAGGCACTTAACCCCAAGTTGCTCCAGGGGACAGTCCCTGTAGTTAGTTCACTGTAAGTCACTCTGGATAAAAGCATCTGCTAGATGACCTGTAATAATAATATCGTTAATCAATATCAGTCCAAATAATTGTAATAGGGTATTCTTTCTAAATTGTTCAGCCCTACATCATAACCCTCTAACCTCTGCTACATTTAAAGTAGACACTGGGAGTTATAATGGAAGGGTTGGATAAGGGTATGTTGTGATTTAGAACGAAACTCTAGAATGTAGCTTTCCTACTGCAGCTACAATTCATAGTAAAAGTGTGATGAGGGGAGGTTTGTATGTATGTGCACAGCGTTTGTGTTCAAATTGTGAGATAGTGACACCATCTGGAGAAGGGTGGAATTACTTTTCTGCGCGCGTGTGTGATAGTGCGTGATTTCCGTTGTCCATTTTCTGCCTGAGGTTATAAAAGAATGACATTGTTTTGCTTGCTTTGGGTGGAGGCTGCTTAGTTTAAGGGAAAAGGGTTTTCCAGACTGTGAGCAGTCAGATGATTTGGTTGTTGTTCTCACATGACCATGATTCATTTGCACTTTTGGCCTGAACAATTGGGAAGGACTCTGTGATATAACCAGATGCTGTTTCACTGTATTTATTTGTAATGACTTTGCAATTTAGAGTACAGATGTCAACTCTGTCTCGAATTACATTACTCTTGTGTGCCAACCAATATGTTTTCAGTTTCTATTGCATTTTTAAAATGCGTTTGATACTGTTGATTTTGTTTGTTAAATCGTAGCAGTGTACCTTAAATTGTGGAAGATTCATTTCCATTTGATGTGTCTTTGGAACATGTCGTTAACTAGCTATCGAAATGTAAGAGAAAAGAAGACAAAAACAAAAAACTAATTTCTGTTTGTCAAAAAAGAAGTTGAAAAAAAGAGTTTTTTGAAAAAATTTTAAAAATAATTCAGACATCGAAAGCGATCAGTTTCCTGCATTCATTAGAACATTAGAGATTCACCAAACGTGTCCTACCAGGTGCTCTTAAAACTACACTGCTATGTCTATACTGCATCATGACTACAGTGTAATTGTAAGAGCACATGACACTGACTAAGGGAAAAATGGTTGGATTTCATATAGTGTGTCAGTCAACCCTTCAATTTTAGTTGGACAAAGTCTCAGGCAGCTCAAAAAGCGGAATATTGGGTTTGTAAGTATTTAGTAGTGGCAGTGGAGAGACGAAAGCCAGCGATCATTAACGTACTATTTTTTGTCTTACCCATCTCATGCTTAGTGTTTACAAATGGGAGTGAGGATTCAGGTGTAATCGGCGCTAAGTTAACATTGATACCAAGCCTTGGCTGACACCAATTCCCTTCCTCTTCCTCCTTCGTTTTTTTTTTTTTTAACCTACTCCCGCACTGTCTCAGCCGCTTCCACATATATTTCCTCTTCTTATATACATATACTATTTCAAGAAGTTCCATTTAAAGTCGTTCCATGATGAAAAATTGTCTCGAACATGGTTGTGATAGCTTCTACTCACTCAACAGTCATTTATCTTGTGTCAGTCCCCCCCCCATCATAGTAAGGATGTCCTAAACAAGTACCCAATAAACCCTCAGCCCTATGTAGACATTAGTACAGTAACCCTAGTCTCTCTATCCTTTATCTCCCGCCCATGCAGTGTATTGCATAACAGACAGGGTTGTTTACCTAAAGGATTTAAAGGCTTAGGACATCATTAAGTGCAACACACAGACTCTTATGCACACACACACAAAATCACTATGACAGCAGCAATCTGACATCAAACCAAGGGGAGCTTGATACTACTAAATCCTTCTTACTGTGTGATTTGATAGTCCCTCTTTAAGCTCTGCCTTTACACATCTGTCAGTTTAGGGATGCAGACAAGTGGGCACTGCAGACATGCAGACAGGATGTTCAGTTTTATCTTCACATGACAGGTGAAATCTGGGTGGACATTGCAGTCTTTGAATTCATCCGCAAGTTTTCTTCTTAAGTAAATATCAAGTTATCACATTAATATTTATAAATTGCTCTTAGAAATCGTACAGTTTTGTCAAAAGTGTTTTGATCCTCAGTGAGTAGGTGATCACAACTCCACACATAGGTGGCTCCGGAGCCAGACTTTGCCTATCTCTGCCAAGTGACGAACAGCCAATATGTCTCAGCCTGATGGAGGACGCTCACCTGACTGACAGGCGGCAAGTGCCCAGAAGACGGCAGCAGAAACTGAGCGTCTGTTTTGTCTGTGACTTTAAAGCCGTATTTTCCTCAACCCTGGAGCCTCGACGTGGCTTCTGTGTTTTATAAAAAGTTCAGGATTAGCCTAATCTAGTTACGTGATTAGTGCCCACTTCACATGCTCTTAGGAAGGCAAATGAATAGGTAGCCAAGATTCTGCTAGAGCAGACCTTGATCTGCCATTGTCTAGTCACTTGAGTTAAAATTAGGGGAACATGATACAGACAAAAGGATGGTGCTTCACTCTATTAATATTTTGTATTGTGATATTAAACAAACGTTTAAATAAAAGAAATTACCTGGTGCTAAATATAGGGTTTACCTGATTGCTTTGATGCTTTATTTGTTTCCATGATGATTAAGTGAGAAAGAAGTATTCAAATATTAGTAATGAAGATAGTAATTAAAAATATGAAAAATAAAAATAGTGTCCTCTCTAGACAGATCAGAGGGAGACACACATATGGTAGAGGAACATAGTAAATAATACTTAGTTGCAACCCTACCTATATGTATATTAGGTTATCCAGTCTTTACCATAACTACAATAGCAATTGGAGAGCGAAGACCTCCACAAAGGCCAATGGTGCGTTCGCATGCTCCTTGGATGGTCCCATTTCCTGAGTTGGGAAGTTGTTCTTCCGACTTCAGTGTGTTCTTGAGCTTTAAGTGTAACGTGACAACAACTTGGCCACTAAAAAGAAGATGTGTCCATGTGGGGCGTTCACAAGAATTTTCCAAGTTTTGGAACTAATTTTTCCTATTATTCCAACATTACACAAAAATATATGCTATGTAATGCTGTTGACAAACGGACAGACAAACCAAGCCAAAAACATAACCTCCTCGGCGGAGGTAATAATATTAATATGGTCTATATGATTACAGTCTGTTAACATTAAACTGGTTATAAAGATGCCTGGGATTGCATGGCTCCATACAGGTATCCAGTATATTGTCATAGCCTGCAGCTGTATTGTCCTTTGTCCTCCCTATGCTTTTCTGATCGATTGACCATCTCCACCTATGGCGCCCTGGAGGTCAGTCAGGACGTCAGATTGTAAATGAAACTACTCACTGAGGCAGCACCTGCAGTTTAAAATAGTAGAGGCTTATTGATTCAAAATGATATACTGCACAGCTTTTACTTTGGATGGCAAGTGTTTTCTCTGCTTTCTCAGTGCCACAAGCTCACAAATGTTTTCTGTGGAAAAAGAAGTACATTTTTGCATTGACTTTTCTTTGTTTTTTTTGTTGCCGTTTCATCGTGTGTGTGTGTGTGTGTGTGTGTGTGTGTGTGTGTGTGTGTGTGTGCCCTTCTATCCTGCCACACTCTCCTAAAGCTGTCTGTTTTACTACTGCTTTCTGCTTCCCTCGCTTTCTTTGCTCCTCCCTCTTTGTGTGTGTGTTCGAACATGCACGCACATGTGTGCTTGTATGTGTGGCAGGGATCAGAAGCTCAGGGAGGTTGAGGGAAGGGCAGTGTGTGTGTGCGTGCGTGCCGTGTGCATGCAGCTCAGTGGGAGGGTGAGGGTGCTTTGTGATGCATGGCTGATGCTGCTGACATCGTCGTCACAGGCCAATTTTCGCACGCACGCACGCACGCACGCACGCGCTGTCACAGAAATAGCTGATCCTCACATTATCCACACAGCACAGGCAGCATTCCTGACTTCTGCACCTTACTAGCAGTATCTCTATACTTTGGACCCCCATAACTGGAGTTCCCCAGGGACCACTACTAGGACCCCCTCCCTTCCACCCCCTTTTTAAGCCCCGCTCCTCAGAATGGAGCAGAGGGGAGGCTCTCGACGGAAGGGTAAGCTTTTCATAACTAAAGTACCCCTTCAGCAGCCATGCACTTGCACCACTATATGCAAGCTTACACAGTTTGACTATGTTGGGGATATTTGGTTATTTGTGTAATGTTTTTGTTCTCTATAGTTTTTTTTCTTCTCTCTTTATAGGATTGGGTTGTCTTGTGTAGCCGAACTATTCTCCTCAAGATATATTGTTCCACCAAAGACAAATCTGGCTATAAATGAGGTGGTTTTTTTTGGGTTTTTTTTGTCCCTATACTAGATTTAGTGTGAATTGTTTTACAGTGATGAAAAGTATTAACAGCAAAGGGCTTTGTGTTGGTTCCGTTGTTAGGGGCTCACTAAGTCAAAAGCCATGATATTTGAATGAGCTGTGGTCCTGTACAGATCACTGGGCAAGGCATGGCGCTAAATGTTACAGTTAGAGTTGAGAAATTCGCCCTAAAAATATATAAACTTTGCTGTCCAGCAGTTAGGCTAAATCTGTACTAAAGTGCATATAAATTAAGTAAATTAGTTTTTTTTTGTTTTTATTTCTGCTGCCTCTTATTCTTATAGCTGAAAGGTGTTTCAGCAGTTCCCTTTTCATGTTGACCTTGAAATGATTTTTGATATGTCTGGACTCCCAGTGTCTCCTAAAGCTAACCCTTTTTTTCCCCTCCTGCCCTCTTTATTTTCTCTCTTTGTTTTTTGGTACAATGAGTCACAGGCTAACTCCGACAGTGTTAGGCAGCTTACAGTGTCGTCACAGTGTGCAGCTTAGTGGTTATAAATAGGATGCGTGGTCATTTATTACCACAGTGACCAGAGAGGCTGAGCCTTACCATTAGCACATGCTCCATGTACCTGTACCTTCTGGTGAATATGTACTAATCAGTAGGCAGGGTACTGATCAAGTCTGACTTCAGCCCAAGAGTTTTCTCAGCTTCTTTCGCCAGGGGTGTGATCACAGACAAAAAGAACTGAGAAAAACTGAAGGCAGCAGAGAGTGGTTACCAATGTGACATTCAGTATTTCCCCAACAACAAGATTCACAACTGTTCTGACTAATAACTCCTCTTAGCAGTGCGCTGGGGCAGGGGTAGGGAATCCCACTCCCTTATGTAACATCACTGACAGATGTTGGATGTCGGGGCAGCAGTCTAGCATGCATTAGAAGTTTCAGAACCATTTGAAATTGTATTTGCTTTATCCTGCACTCATCCCATGACTTTCACCCAAGCTTTTTTAATGGTGGGGAATTGTTCATTCTGATACTTGCACATTTACCTCTGTGTACCTATTTAAATAGAGGCATGTTGATTGGCATTGTGTGCTGGAATTAATTGAAACAATTCTTAAAATAAAAATCTAAAATGGTTTGTAAAATGATTAGCCGTATTGTAAAATATAAGCAATATGTAGTAATTTGACTAAAACAGTATGTTCCTAAAACCTGAGTCATGGCTTGTATGACAGAAGTATCACCTCCCTACTAAAATAACAAGTGTAATAAAAATAAAACTCCAAATCTTTTTTTCATTTCCCGACAATACTCGGAGCATAACATCGTCTTGGCCGAAAGCTTGAGCTGTCTTTGGAAACAAGCTCTTTCATTAATTAGAATTTATTGAGTATGCAATCAATTAGAGGAAGACTGCTCAAATAGGATACAAAGTGATGATGAGTCGCATCATTTGTAGTTCCTGTCAAACTGCTTGTCCGTTTTTCTGCAGAATCATGCTTTGGTTTGTGCCAATTGGGGAATAACTCCTTTAAAATATGTGTTTTTATAGTTGCAAGTGAGCTGATATGAACTGTACTTTCTAGTTTGCATCGTTGTCGTATCAAGGTGTTCTACCACGGTAGTGTTATGTTTAATGGGAGAAGAGGATGTATGTGTTTTAACCAGAGAGGTGTTGATTTTATCTGTGTCAGTTTGCATATGGCCATTGCCACTTACATACTGTATAACCTCCTACCAATGTCACATTTTTAGGGGTCACCTAATGCGCTATAGCGCACGGGGACTATGCCCACCACCTGCAGAAGTGGGACACACACACACAGTTCTCACCATAAAATACACCTGCATTCATTCATCAACAATTACACAAGAGGTTTCACCCTTCTCCCTTACCTTTTTATCTTAGACAGACCACTGGGCTTCTTGGATTTTGTATTCAGTTTGGTTTGAACTCAAATCGAGTTTAATACAGTTTCCATTCATTTACAACAAAATTGCACAAATCATTACAGACAGCTAACAGGCTCAATATGATGAGACCGTAATCAATAGCATGCAAGGCTGACTCTGTTTATACATGCAAAATAAGAAGGGGAAGTGTCGAGAAGAGGGCTAACGCAACAAAGAGATTCAGTGTAAGCCTACTCTTCTAGGCTTCTACTGCCAAACTGTTAAATGCAGCACACGCATCTTTCAGCCTACCCAGCAGGACGAAAGGACTCTGTGTTTCAGTGCAGATGTGTTTTGTAGTTTTTAAATGAGGTGACTTTGCTCTCTCTGGGCTCTTCAGGTCCATCCAACATTGCCTACACACAGAACTCCTCTCAAATACTGTTTGCAAAACAAAACAAAAAAACAAGTCCTCTGCTTTAGTGCCGTTTGGTGGGATTCAACCTTTGCATTTGTTTGACTAGCAATGGGAGTCTTCTACAATGCAGTTCCACTTATCAATAAGTACGCCTTCACATGCCTCTATCATAAATAGGTTCCATATCATATAGTAGGCGTATTATAGTGCACATTTAACAGAATGCCATATGCGAAGATCCCTTTAGCTGGAGACATTGCTGGGCTTTAATGATTGCCAATCATTTGCATCATTATCAGTTTCTCTTGAACACACCCATACACACACTCCGTGCAACTTACATCTTCAATGGTACTCTCATTCTTTCCTGTAGAGCAGGTGCAACTGTGGAAACATTTACATCATTTTAGTGCACTTTCAGCACTCCTGAACTGACATGAGAACAGCTGATGTTAGGACTTTGTGCGATGCAGGAATAGCAGGCTGACATCTTTGCAGTATGTACCTGGTCCGTCATCATAACGGCGCTGGGTTTTCTCAGGGGGGCCGAGCTGGGCGGGGTTGGGTTGTGGAACTTACTTTAGCCCTGCATGATCTGAACTTTTTCTCCCCCAATTTCTAGCCCAAACGTACAAACTTCTTATCATTCAGGTATTATGCACCTTTGTGTTGCCCCATAAGATAATGCCATGATGTGTAATTCTCTTTAGTAAGAGGACATGAACAGGAATTTCCAGGAAGCACAGTGAATTAGTCCAAGATTAATGGCAGGCTAACATCTGTTAACTAGGCCAGAGTTTGTCACTGCTACTGTATATGAATCTGGACCATGTCCCCCAGGACTGTTCGACAGCACACTGAAACACAGTCACACATACACACACGTTGGCATTCACACACCAATAGTTAAGATAATACGTAGACAGACTGGCAGACGTGTACAGACTTCTGTAGGTCATCTTCATCTTTAATATCATCCCCTACGTGTCCATGTGCCTTTTTTCTTTTGTTCATAAGCTACAACAATTACTACAGGAATTGCAGTGTTTGGCATCTACTGGAAGGATTTGTGGCCGCTGGCCCTTTTGCTTAGTTTGAAATGATGATATGCAAGTTCTACTTGAGGTCACTGAAGAATTTAATGACATGGAGATGGGACAAAATATGTTGCCACACACTTCAGCCATTTTAGGTATTTCTGAGATCCCATTTTCCATTGACTGTAATGTTACAAAACAGTAGTTTTGCCAGCTACTTTGTCACTGTTGATGTGTTTATGTCGTCATGGGCTTGTGTGTCTGCCAACATGGATTGTCAGTTGAAGTCACTTTTGGAGTTTGTCGTACAATACTCAGAAAGCTAGCATAACGTCGGCTAACTTAGCTAAATAACACAGTACCATTAGACATTGTGTGTCTTTTAAAAAATATATTTGATACCTGGTACTCCCGTAATAGCTGCCACCCTCTGCCAAGAGGGAAGGGGGCCGGAAATGGCAAAACAAAAATAATAATTATAATAATATAATAATAATTGGTTGAAGCGTCATTGGACCCCTAAAAAAGGTTGATGTCAGCTCAACTTTGATTGGCATGACGAGATACAAGCGTCAGGCATCAGTTTGTAGCTTCATGTCACTGGTTTCCATGGAAAATGAATTGTGGCCTGTTGCTTTTTCACCGGTCGTTTGAACACACAAAGAGTGTTACCATGGGGTGATGACATTTTTATTACACATTAGGCAAAAAAAAAAACAAAACAGAGATGCCACTAAATGAAGCAGAGAAAAATTTAAAAGAATTCAGTATAATCATTAATGGCCATGGAAAATCTCAATTTGCTACTGTATTTGCAACAGTCAGAAACTACCGTTATCTTTGAAATATTTTATGTTTTGTGTTAAAAAATAACTGTGTCCCCAGGTACAAAACATTATCTTAACTCTATTGTTGGACTCATTGTGGCAGGAGTAATACAACCATGACATTTCGATTCTATTCACTTCCTGATACTTCTAAACCACCTTACACGTTAGCACATTCTAAAAGTGGAAACCTCACCTGATTTGGAAACGGTATTGCCAGTTTTAGCCTACTGCCGGGCCTCAAAGAGGATTTAGCTAGTATCATTTAGGACAATGATTACCTGTGGTGTGCAGCATCCCACCAAGCTAAGCGATAGCTGACAGGTTGATTCACTTTCGGCTGCATCTTCGTGGTACAATGGTCCTTATCTTAAAATAATTCCCCGTTATCCCAGCTTATTGAAGCATTGTGCCCTCACCTAATATGTTGCGCTATCTCACTCAGACTGTGTTTTAAAGAGCTACACAGTACAAGGACATAGTGACTTTCCCTGTGATTACCACAGCGCTAAGCCATGCTGCAAGCCTCTTATTCCCCCTGCAGCTGGATCAAGCAGTAAAAGTTACCCATGAAATCCCCACCGCGGCCAGAGTTCACTGATGAATGAAGAAGACCTGGCAGACTCTCAATAATGTAAAGGGGTGAAAAATTAACCAAAATATTGGTTGGTATCAGGCACTGCAGTGTTTAATTGTAGGGAAAAAGCAGCTTAAAATAAAACTGCTTGACTCTGACCTTTTTAGTCTTAAAATGGTTATTTTATGACTTCTGGTAAAGGTTGTAAACATGATAATAAACACACCAGATATTTAAATAAAAATTTCTTCTTCTCTGGCTCAGTCGGTGTTTCCCTGCCTGCTCATCATCAGTGACGTCTGAGTCCGAAGCTCTTGTTGTCTCTCCCTCCCCACCAGCCTCCTCCTCGCTCTCCTCATTTTGCTTTTTTGAATAAATAGGTATAGTCCACATCATTTTTGGAACACGTTAACCGCTAAATAGATTGTTTAGGTTTTTTTCTACGCCGCTACATACACGCATACACATACACTCGCTGTCCATCAGGTAAAGTGAGTGAAATCTCAATTATAAGAAAAAGCCCTGAGTCTATAGTGGCATTAATGTATTAAATATTTAACACGGCACGTTTTCATGTTCCTGCATGGCATTCCTTGATAGGCCTGCTCCAACAGTTACATTTTACTTTTCAAGTTCATCCTTTTAAATGCAAAATTTGAGGATGGAAGTGCATAGTAGAGTGGAAATGGTTTGTCTATTAGAGTCAAGTCCATTTTAAGTAAAACATTTTTACATTGCCCAGTATCACCAATGTGATGACTTTATCAACAGAAAATGAACCCGCAATAATTTTGATACTCAATTGATCGCCATTTTTCAGATGAGAATCTGAAAATGAATCATCGGAGTTTGAAACGTTGTTCTTACAAAACTATTGGAATAAGTCAATAGATCAACCAACTTTTGTGTTCTGACATTTTATATGCTATAAATTATTCTTTTAAAATAATTAAGCAATATTGGATGTTTGCAGCCCTGGTGCATAGAGTAACACGTTTGAATAATAAAGACATGGTAGGGAGTAAACTTGATGTGTAAATCCGTGTGAATGGATTTAAAATCTGTGTGAATGGATTTAAAATCCGTGTGAACGGATTTAAAATCCGTGCGAACGGATTTGAACTCCTTGCGAACGGATTTATAATCCGTGTTAAAGGATTTGAAAACTGCGCTCTCGGAATCACAAAACGACATGAACGATATATGTACACTGTGCGCACGGATTTTCAGATAATCATTGGGTTTCGTAAGTTTAAATATGATCTTGCTCTGTGGCATTTTATCTGCTGGTATATTACTCTATAGCCTAATATTATAAAGGGAATTTATAATGAGTCTGTGGTAGTGAATATTAACTTACATTTTGTGACCTTTCTGTACTCATTACTGCATTTTATCTACTGTTATATCACTATCATATTTCTAAAGGGAACTTAGTGAGCACAGGTGGGTCCACCTGCGGGGCTTTTCTGCCTGACGCAACTCCGGCGGTGCAGTTATGCCAGCCATAGGGAATTTATAGTCTGTGTAACTGAATAGTAAGCTACATTATAGTGACCTTACTGTACTTTGTCAATATACACTTGAAACTGCATGATCGGAACTCCCTGTAGGAATATTACAGTACCGTATTAAATTGATTGATTAAACCCTAACCCTCTAGAATGCTAAATTACTTTTCCTAGAATGCTAAATTACTTTTCCTAGAATGCTAAATTACTTTTCCTAGAATGCTAAGTTACATTTCCTACAAAGTTAAGTTACAGTTCTAGAAAGTTAGGTTACAGTTCTAGAATGTTATGTTACAAATGTTAAAAAGGCCCAAAAGTACAGTGAGGTCACTGTAGCCTACTACTCAGTAAAACAGGCTCCTTATAATTTCCCTTTAGCAATATTAGGCTACAGAGTGATGCAACGGCAGATGAAATGCAACAAAGAGTAAAATCATATTCAAATTACGCAACCAAATCATTGTCTGTGATACCATGCTGATTTTACAAATCTGTTTGCACGGTTTTGTGAATCCGAGACGCAGTTTAGAAATCGGTATGTGAACGGATTATGAACTATTATTATAAATGGATTAAGAACAGGATGGCTTGCATTAGGCCTAAAATATGATTCATCATATTCACTCAGTAGCCTTGTTTATTGCCTCTAAATTCTGAAGTGTATTGAATTTCAGATACAAAAGTGACTGCCAACTAAGACTAGAGTAATTTAAAGTGGTGGATGCTGTGGCTATTTAAATTGTGACCGACTAGTTCTGCGAGAATCGGTTACAAGAATGCCTGAATTTGTTGTGCCTGGAGGATGGATACATTTTCTGTCCTCCAATGTCCTTGTGTTAGTTTTGTGGGTACTCCTGTATGAACTTCTTTGCTCTTCAGTTTTAGAGGTTTATAGTCCACACCTTTTGTTTCCTATTATGTTTTTCCTCTTTTATTCCTTATGAAACTAATGTTTATTATTTAATCCTATTGGCATTCATTTATTGTATTTAATTGTTTATAACGCGCAATGTACCATTTTTGTGTGTGTTTTTTTCTTTTTTTGCTTGCGTCAGCAAAGTTTTATTTATAACCGTGTTTCATGGTAGAACTGGGATCTTCAACTGCTGACACTTTTTCTCGCTCCTTCTTACTCATCATAGCTTTCAGCCAGCAGCCTGGAGGATACTGTATATTATTTTGACATATATTTCTTCCAAAACATTTTTTAGTGTATAGAAAACACTGCATCATAGTTGTTCACATGTGCAAATGCATTTATGACATGATTACAAGAGAAGCTTTCCCATATTTCATATGATGGAGGAAAGGGAAGTGCACATGCTCACACAGTTAGCTTGTACATTTGTCTAGAATTAGGATCCCTCACTGTTTACAGTTGGACTTGACTGCAGCATGTCGGGTATCTTAGCCGCTACGCTCTAAGCTGTTTGTTCATTTAAAAATATTTGCTCAGTGCATTGCTGTGTAGGTTGCCGGCACCTGCAGCAAAGACACACTGTGGTTTGCAGTTTGCAGTTTGTTGCTAGAATGTTGTCTCTGAAGATAGCTTGATTGCTGTGTGTGACGTTGAGATGCAGAGAAGAGGGTGTGTGCTTCTCAAAATGACCATTAACAGGCATAAAGAGAACTTGGCTCATGTGGTAGAAGCTCAACATGAGATCCAATTGTATTCTGTTAAAGCGTATTATTCATGCTTTTTCAAGCATAATGAGTATGTCAGTGTAAATCCTTGACAGACAGGGTAAGAGGACAATGCAGCCACTGTCTGATGTGACTGTCTTAAAATACAAATTTGTTTTACCACAAAGTTAAAAACAAAATCTTGACGTTAAATAAATAAAATAATCTTTAGCTTGTGATGTGATGAAGTGTTTTAGTTTATTCATTCGAAAGAGAAAAAACATTTCATTACATTACAAGTGAAGCTCATCTATCACATCAAAAAGCTAGAAATATGGTTAACAAGCCCTACAATCTCTTAAAGACAGGTAACACTGAGCCACGCAAATGATCATCTCTGTTGTAGTGCTTGTTGGTTAAATAATTAATGGAAATGATCTGTCATTTTCCTTTTCATTTATGTTTTTTGTCAATATGCTGTGTGATTGTCTGTGTTTAAAATCACTTCTCTACATCCAACTCGACGCTTGCTACTCTGCCAACAGGGAATATGTTTATGTATGAGTTATTAATGCTTATTATGAGAAGTCCTTATCGTGATCTGGTTTATTGAAAATGTAAATAAAAGGAAAGAAAACTCAGATTCACATAAGTGCAAGGCAGAGACTCCAAAGTGGTTTTGGAGCATATGGTCTCCACTGTTTTAAGAAAAAAAAAGACAAACGCTTATACCCTAATAATTATTTGGAATTGATTTCAGAAAATACTTTCACAGAAGTGAGTGATTCATTGTTTGTTTTTTTATGTTATCAGCGCAACCCCTGACCTCTTTTCTGTGCAAAAGCTTGTTGGTTATGAACACTAACGAAGGATTTTGTCAACAGAACCACGGGATCCGGATTGGCAATATGAATCCATTTTGGATCTTTAAAAAAAATAAAAAATGTTTCATGCTGGAATTGATGAGAGCTTGTCCAAACCTCACTTCTCTCTCGACAGATATACACAACACTAATGCTGCATTTCCACTGCATATAGTACTCAACTCGACTCTGTTGTTTTTGATGTTCCATTCCCAAAGGTTGTTGACAGTACCTGGTCACTCGTACTTATTTTGGTATCACCTCCGTCGAGGTTCCAAGCGAGCTTGCCAATAGTAGAAGGTGGAGTTGAAACACTGCCTCGACCATTGATTGTTCAGAGAATCGTCACGTGCACGACACGGAACATCCTGCACAAACTGTCATTTTTAAAAAAAAAAGCCAACCTGCCATCATTGGCAATCGCAATGTTTTTATTTGCTCGCCTGAGAATCCCACTGAGGGGGTACCATACGCAGTAGAATGGAGAAAGAGAAAAGGACCTGGTACGAAAAGTGAGTTAAGTCCTGTCCAGTCCTGTCGAATCATGCAGTGGAATATTTGAAATAACATATTCGACCTTGCATAACATATTAACCATTGAACCATATGGATTGGGTGCAAACGTTTGTAATTGTGACACCTCTAATACAAACATTGACAGCCTTTAATTCATCAGTAGTGTGCAACAACAAAAGGACCTGCAGAGGTAAGTCCATGGAAAATGCTTATCATTAGAGAAAGCAAGTTCTTTCATATATGGCTGATGGTGTATTTCTTTGCCAGCCACCACCCATATTTTGTTTCGGTCACATGACATGTTAATCCTACACTACATGTGTTGCAAAGAATCAATTGTGTTGTGTTTCCACAGGTGATGGCGTCCCAAAGGAAAACAGTCCCTTTATCAACAACACAGACAATGACAAAGGCAACAGCTATGATGGCACCAACATGGCCCTTTTTGAGGTAACCATTTCATCATCTGCTTGATATAATCCTTATACACAGGGCAGCGGGGATGTTTTACTGACTTTACTGCACAAGGAAACCTGCCTGTGTGATTTGATTTGGAACAAGGTTATAGGCCACGAAGGAGAAACCCCAAACTGTGGGGTAGACGCTACAAATACATCAATATCATGAACATTCACTGCCACAACTATTTCTGTATTTTAAATTATAACTAACCTATGAAGCTCAAACCATTCATTAATGCACTGTGTGCTAAAGCGTCAGGGTAAGCTAAATAAATACACAAGGAGGTGAAAGTACCAATCTTTTCTTAGCTCAACAATGCATCAATCAAAGAGTTTATTTGCGAGCATTCATCTGTACTCTTTCCAAGGGCTTTGCTATTTGGCAGACCTTGCCACTCTGTGGTCACTGGCCCTTCATCAATTAGGCATTGCATCTTCTGTTTTCTCCAGCCATGCTATTCTAAGATGCTTTGAACATTTAACTAAATATTGCACCGTTCATTTTAATCCTGGAAGAGTTTGTCATTTTAAGCATATGGCAAATGACCAATCAAAAGCCAAATTAAAGTTGTTAAAGTTTTTTTTAAATTTAAAAATGATTTCATATCTTGTCAACACGTACATTAAGGTACTGTAATTAGGGAACAAAGGAATCCTGAGTAAGGATTAAACCAAATAAATTGGAGGGGGAAAAAAAGGTGGTCATCCTGTTCTTGTTTAGCCTTTAAAATAAAATGTTCTCTATTGTAGGAGGAAATGGACAGCAACCCCATGGTGTCATCTCTCCTCAACAAACTGGCAAACTACACCAACCTCACCCAGGGCGCCCAGGAGCACGAGGAGGCTGATGATGATGAGGGGCCCAAAAAGAAAGCTGTTAAGGTAGAGCAGAGAGCCTTTGTTTTATACATTGTTTGGATCAGAGCTTAAAGGCAGAGTACCGTTAGGAACTGTACAGTTGCATATTAACAGTTGTTCTTTTAAACCTGCTGAACTATCATTACATAACAGGGTCTTTGACCGATGAAGCCCTGCCGTTTGTTTTATTCTGCCATCTTTCTGGGGGTATGCAAACTTTGTCACCTTATTTTCTTCTCCATAGCGTTTTGTGTCACTGCTCACCCTTTATGCTTACTGGACATTTTCATCAGTGTTTGGCAAAAGATCTGAAGGCCAAACCATCGTAGATGGTTATAATTTAATTTATGCTATATGTAAGTGTAAAATAAATATTCATCCAGTTACTTTCTCGTACAAAAGTATTCCATTTTTGCAAGTTAAATATTATAAGAGAATTATTACAGATCCTGTCAGTAAGCTTGTTTTGCTTGCATAACTGTTTTTGTGCTTGAAAGTAAGAACTATTTAAAACACCGTCTATAAAAACTATTTGGAATTAGTTTTATTTTAAAGGCTACTTTATATAGAGCACAGTATTTATTTATTTTTTACTAAATGGGACCTCTTGATTGAGTCAGAGAACTGTGGTAAAAGTAGATGTTATAAGAAAAATAAACCTGGCAGTCCAGCAGCTAATGTCTCCTATTTATGAGTCAGCACAAGCCTTTGTGTTGCTCTTGCTCCACAATCCATTCGTGCTGGTTCTCCTCTAGGATCCTTCGATGCTCATGTTTTGGTTTCTTAGAAAATAAAAATAAAAAATAGCCACAGTGCTGCCATGCGGCACATAGATGCTTGTGTAACCACAGCTTCAGTCCCATGCCAGTTGCTCCATCTTGTCCCCTGCATGGAAATTGGGCTCAGGCACCTCCCATTGGCTGGAGGAACATCTTGATAGAGAATGAAGCTGACACCATTGTCACCTCTCTTTGTCTGGACAAGTGGGACTAGTGCTGTACATTTGGAGATAGATTGCTAAAAAGGTAGCCGCTTTTCAATACGTCATAATCGGTTCGACATTTTGTGTTTTTGTCAGAAAAATTTAATATATTCCTGGTGCCTGAGCCTTTCTACATGCTGTTGTGAAACTACCGTTTTTTGCAAGGAATGCCATCTCTTGGGTTGGAAGCATTGAAGGATTTTTTTTTTTTTTTTACGATTTTGTTCCTGGCTACTGGATAGTATAGTGTGGTTTATATAAATGATGCCTGTGTCACTGAGATGTACGTAGTCTTTAATCCAAATCGAACATTCATGTTTTGGAGAACATCGGGCAATCTTGATATTTTTCTAACAGTGGCAGCTTTTGCTTTGGCTAAGGGTTTCCCTGCTCATTTATGATGCTTCCCTATCAAATCAAAAGTAAAACCATAGCTTATAAATTATTAAGCAAGGGAAAATGAATCAGGATCTTCACCACTGGATATATGGATGTATGTTTGAGCAAGTTATTGACTGCATTGAATTTAGTGATTGTTATTTATTTCTATATTTGTATATCTTAAATAACAGCACTTTAATAATTAAACTGTATAGTCATGCTTTGTCCATTTTGTTGAAAGCCTGAAAAGAGATTTAGTTTTCATAATTTTTTTTGTGGGAATAACTGGATTGACTCACCATGTAGAAACATTTTTTGGTTCCTGTTTCACTTCTCCTTTAGGTATGCCTTTATTTCCCCATTAATCCTTCTTTGTCTTCTTCTCTGGTCTTATTTTCTCATGTCTTTTTATTTTTTTCTGCTTATAGTTGCCAACATTACAGTTTCAACTAACAATTGTTTTTATTATTGGCCAATCTGTCAATTATTTTTCTCCATTAATCGATTTAATTATTTGGTCTATAAAATGGAAATTAGTGAAAAACATCCATCCCAGTTTCTCAAAGACCAAAGTGATGTCTTTAGTTTTCTTGATTTGTTTTTTTTTTTTTTCAGTCCAAAACCCACAATATTTAGATTAATATGATAGAAAACAGAGAAATGCAGGAAATATCCATATTTGAGAGGCTGAAACCAGCATTCTCTGCAATGTTTGAATGAAAAATGACTTAAAGGATTAATTGATTATTATAACAGTAGGCAATTATTGTTTCTGTCAAATAGACACTGCAGCTCTAGCCAACATTTCTGTAATTCTCACCTCATGTTCCTCACCCCTTTCTAACCCTGATCACACACACACACAGACACGCACATATTAATCTCTTTTCTGCTCTATCGTCTTGTCCATCCTCACCCCCTCCCCACACCCAACCCTTCTACAGAGCCCTCAGATGGGGACCTTCATGGGTGTCTACCTGCCCTGTCTCCAGAATATTCTGGGGGTCATCCTGTTTCTTCGACTTACCTGGATTGTCGGCACAGCCGGCATCCTGGAGTCCCTGGCTATTGTCTGCTTGTGCTGCTCTTGTGTAAGTACTCAACCCTCATGATCTACAGCAGGGGTGCCCACACTTTTTCAGCTTGGGAGCTACTTTTAAAATGACCAAGTCAAAATGATCTACCTACATTAAAAATGCTAAACATATATTTATTTATATTGTGGCGAGCGCCACGGGAAGCGAATGGATAGAGAACACCAACGAGTCAGAGACGAGAGTACGTTTTATGTTGTCCTGTGCCACATACACCGCAAGACCCCAGGTACAACTTTTATTACCAGGAAACTACCACCCGTTAACCACAACAAACCGGGCCCCCCCCTCCGGGACATAACTCACCCATGGTGGCAAAACACACAAAACATGAACACGCATAATTAAACAACACCACTCACGGACAAGTCTTCGCGGACAAGTCTGCGCACTCTTGGTTCTTACTTGGTCCAGCTTCCCCACTCATTTTTATACCCTTTCTTTAGCAGAATTGTATAAATTGGAAGGCTAACTAGCTAATCAGCTCGCGGTGATTTGCAGCTGGCGGGGTTGACCGCGCATGCGTGGTGAACCGCGTGTTAGAAAAGATGAGATCTCAGACTGGCTGACCTGTACGTCAATCAAGTGGCAAATGCTATAGTGAGGATGGATGATAGGCTAACTTTTAATAAAAAATATTTTTTTTTTCAATGCCATGCGATCTACCCACACTACCTTTGCGATCGACCGGTCGATCGCGATCGACGTAATGGGCACCCCTGATCTACAGTATATGGCTTGCCACATTTCACTCTTTCAATACCTTAACCACCTTAGCTTTTAAAATGGAAATGTAAGGAAGGTTTTAACATCTGCACGTCCACTCTACTATTCAGTGTTTTGTTTATAGAGAGAAAAGTACAAACTGAAAGGAGCTGGACTGACTCGACATGGACATTATTTGTCCCATCAAGGTTTAAGCCATTAGAGTAATGACATGCAAGGTTATGTAAGGTTGTACTTAATGTACACATCCAGCTCTTTAATGCATTATGAATACATTAGCAGAGCGAATATGTGTCCAGGTGTTTGAGTGTTTTGGTGACACTGGGGGCAGATGCTGCCTCAACTTTTAATGGCAGACGGTTGCAAATGTTGGTTTGACAGCAGTAATGAATGACAGGCAAGTTGACTTAGTGGTCACTGATCCCTCCTATATTTAGCCACTGTGACTTTCCATTTCCGATATGCTCCTAGCTTCTAATGGTACCTGGCAGCTTGATGTGTAATCCCTCCATCTCCAAAGTGTCTGAAACATAGCGACGTGCACACCCACACAGCGGCTATATTTGCCAATCCCACGGCAGACAATAAATTACTTCATCTTATTTAGGGAAAGTACAAAAAAATAAAAACCTTGAGTGCTATCTCAGAGGAATGCTTTTCGCCTCATAACGGAATACTCACTTAATCAATTTCACCTATATGGCTAAATTGACCACATTCAAGAAAATCCAAAATCAAGATTAAACGTAAAAAACGTTAAAATGTATTTTCACTCCCTTGTAACTTTGAGTAGCAATCAAAGCCATGAATCTCAGTTATTCGTGTTTTTATTTTTTATTATGATTATCTATTGTAAATAAAAAAAATTAACTCGGTACAATATGTCTGTAATACTATGACTAAATATCAGATTTAGTTGCTGTAAAAACTGTCTGCCTAGAAAGATGGGGACTCCATTTCATATATTACAATCTAGCTAAAGTGCATTAGGAAGGTTTACCCTCCACTGCGTCGCCACTGTTGCATAATAAGAGAGCCAAGCTTAGTCAAACAGATTAATGTTCATTATCTCTGCTTAGACCACATCTGACTTTGCACTGATGGTTCCACATCAGCTACCTGTTTGTTTATAGGTCATGTTTTGTGGGCTCTCGACCCAACACCAGAAATGTCAAAAAATAACTTGAAAAGGGAATTCACAGTTAATTTAGTCAATTTAGACCAGGTATTATTTACTCTGTGCACTTCAAAAAACTTTTTCATATTCTCTTATTATTTAACACTCATGATTCGGTAATCTTTCCTACTTTTACTGTTTTATATGAAAGCCATTGCAAGCTGTTTTATAGCACCCTAAATAACTACAAATGGAGAGGCTCATAATTTCTTTTTTTAATATAAAAACAAAGAGGTTCAGTGAACACTACTAATGACATTAGAGCAATTTTTGTACGGAAGCACGAATGGCAATACCCAGATCTTCGCATAATTGACATTGTGGTATTTAGAAAGAAATTTCGAGCAATTTGATTTAGTCAGTTTTTCCCACTTCTTAATTGTGGACTTATGAGACACCAAAGGCAAATTAATGAGGCTTTTTTTGGTGATGACTTTTACTGTTAGTGATATATTGGGTAGCTTTGAGGTCCACGGATTACAATGGTCTTTGGTTAATTCAGTTGTTGCTGGTTGATTTTCTTCTAGAAGCCCCTAAATTCCACTAAGTCCTTTAAAATCAAGTACTGAACTGTAAGAAATGCGTCCACATGACTTGTGGGAACTCTGTGGTGAGGACTGAGGACATGCCTCCCAGTACTTTATTTTTCTTTAAATTCTTTAATTCATTTGAAACTTCTGGTTTCACTGGAAGTGGGAGATAAAATGGTCAGCTAATTGGCTTTACTCCAGCACTTTAAATCGGACGCCCAGCCAGGTTTATCTTGGTCGTGTCCTTGTCCCTCCTTCTCTTCCTCCTCTTGCCTTTACACCCTCTATTCTCTCTCCTTCACATGTTCTCCTCTCCCTCGGTCTTTCACCCTTTTATGGTTTTAACATGTCTTTGTCTCTTTTCTTTTCTTTGTACCTCTTATCTTGTCTCCCTGCCCTTCTCTCTGCTCTGTCCTTTCTCTCATCCGGAAGCACAATTAGGTAACAGGCTGATTTTAAATATCCTCCGTCACAAGGTCTTCACGGAATGATTTCATGGAAAAGCCCGTATCCATTACCAATGTGAAAGATTTAGAGCATAAGCCCCTTGGAAGTACTTTAATAGGCTAAATGCTAGCTTAAACCCTCAAGTATCCTATTGTTGGGAAAATCCGGAAAGAGATATGGAGTTAAAGGAATATGAGGTGGGCTTGAAAAAAATTATCAAGGAGGTTTGTGTTAACTGTCACAGGCAATAACGACATCACAAACTCCCTCGTTACAATACAACATTGGAAATTAACTTACAGTATTTACATTTCAAAAGAATATCATGTGTGTAAGGTCTTTTAGATTTGAGAGTTTTGTTCTGATGTCTTTACTGTCTTCTCTCCACAGACCATGCTGACAGCCATATCCATGAGTGCAATCGCTACTAATGGTGTTGTACCAGGTAAGACACTTTGGTACTCAGACATACACAAACCGAAACAAGTGATTTTTATAAATATTAATGAATATACATTTTAGTGTATCCATGGAAGTTTCCCTTTTCTCATGAAACTCTGTCCCACTATTTTTCCCTTTTTTGTCCCAGCTGGAGGCTCCTACTATATGATTTCCAGATCTCTGGGCCCGGAGTTTGGTGGAGCTGTAGGTCTCTGCTTCTACCTGGGCACAACCTTTGCTGGCTCCATGTACATCCTTGGTACTATAGAGATTCTGCTGGTGAGTGAACACTGCACTGACTACTTAGATTATTCCATTATTCCTTATTCACGTGCAGGGATAACTTGGAGTGTTAAAATAGATACAAATTATAAGTGCAAATAATTTTTTTTCTCTTTCTTTTTTCTTCCCCTTCACCCTTCCCCATTCAGACCTACATCGTGCCTAAAGCAGCCATCTTTGTAGCCGAGAAAAAGGAGGACCAGGTGGATGCTCTTCTGAATAACATGCGTGTTTACGGCACATGCTGCCTAGCACTGATGGCCGTGGTCGTCTTCGTAGGGGTGAAATATGTCAACAAGCTTGCGCTAGTATTCCTGGCCTGTGTCATTCTCTCCATCCTCTCCATCTACGCTGGAGTCATCAAGACCATCTTTGAGCCACCGGACTTTCCGTGAGTCCACACAATAACCTCCAGTGTTGTATTGAACCATATGATGCAAAAATAGCATCAGACAAGATTTGCCAGCCATCTGGCTAATGAAGATTGTATTTTAATGTGCGGTAGTATTTTTTTCATCAGTTTCATAGGTGTCATTTTAAAATGTCTCACTACTCCACACAGTGTTTGCATGTTGGGGAATCGCACTCTGCAGAACCACAACATTGACAGTTGTCTGAAGACGGATTATATAGACAACATGACGGTCACTACCAAACTGTGGGAGCTGTTTTGTGATGGACCTGAGCTCAATGCCACCTGCAACGACTATTTTCTCAAGAACAATGTGACCGAGGTGCAGGGCATCCCCGGACTGACCAGTGGAGTCATTTCAGGTAGCAACACAGTGTTTTCTCTGGAGGTATAAGTAGCAGTAGGCAAATGTTAGAGAATAAAAATAAAAAATGCCACCTGACCTACTTTTCCAATGCCATATTTAATATTGTCCAAATGATCCGGAATTATTTTTTTTCTGACTCAATTTCACCACCTATCATACGGAATCAGCCAAATTAAACTTTGACATTATTATGAAAGGATCAGTGGAGTGGCTCGGACAATGTTTGTTTAATACCAACTCCTCAATCGGATTCTACACCGTCTTGGATGGAACTGTTTTATTAAGCACAGTGCATACTCAGGCCATTCCTCGTGTTATGTAACCGTTGGCCAAGACAAAATAGTTTTACTGTAAACCTGCATTCCTGTCATATTTCTTGTGAAGCATCTGGGGCAAGCCTGCGCTGACTGATTTCCTATGTGATTATTTACTCTCTCTGCTTTCTCTCATCTCCATTTTTTCCTCCCGAGTCTCCCTCAAATAACTCCTCCTTGACCATATCATCATTGTAATTCTCTTAAATATTTCCCCTTACCATTTGATTCAAATCAGTTTTACTCTTGGTCTATTTAGAAGTCTGGACCTCTGCTTTTACTAGTGGAAACACAAGCTGTAATCAGTTTGCCTCTGTCACCTGCTTTAACTACCTTTGCACCAACCATTCATGTATTTCATTATGTGAAACTTTTGCTACAGTTATAGTGACGTGTTAGATTTCACTCTATTCCTCTGGTTTGGTCAGCCAGAGACTGGAATAGTTTTTTTGACCACACTGTTTCACTGCATTAAGGCTAAAATGGCACAAAATGGCCATAGTCTGCTTCATTCTGCAACCAGTGTTGTAACAACTGCGTTATGTATATCAGTCAAGTTTCTTTTATTGACTCAGGTCGATGAAACTGAATGGACTTCTTGAAACCCGTTTCATTCACTGGTTGCAGGCATTTGCTAATTACTCTGTTTTTATCTCTCCTGTAGACAATATGTGGTCAGAGTATGGCCCTCTGGGTATGTTGGTAGAAAACAAGAAGTTGCCATCTCTCGGTGGAAGTGACTCTTCCCAGGACGTCTACATGCCCTATGTAGTCAATGATATCACCACCTTCTTCACACTGCTGGTTGGCATCTACTTTCCATCTGTCACTGGTGAGACTATGACACACCCATGCGCACATTATGGTCACAATTGCCGACCATTGAGGATTTCTTTTATTTCTAAAGATTTCACGTTTGATTCTCTGTTGTGACTCCTCTTTTCAGGTATCATGGCTGGTTCAAACCGGTCTGGTGACTTGCGGGATGCCCAAAAGTCCATCCCCGTAGGGACCATCCTGGCTATCGCTACCACCTCCTTCATCTGTATCCTTAAACATTTTTGTGAAAGTCTTGTCACATGGCTACAACTGTAGGTTTAAAAAAAGTGTTTTTCCTAGCTTAATCAGCTGGGCCCTCAAGCACTTAGTATAGAGCTTGTGAACAACTCATGTTGTCAGATAGCACCGCAAGGTTATCCTTCAGTCGTCACAGTTGCTAGGTTTATAGGTTGTTGGCTGGAGTGCCATTGGAACAAGAATCAAAGCCTGTCAAAGGCCAAAACAACAGAGCAGGTATCACCAGTAACATTGTGGGTAGTGTGTCTAAAGATTTACAGCAAAGTGAAACGGTGAAAACTTTGTCTGTGGATTCAATTTATTCTCCTGAACAGTGCTTTCCAGACATCACCTGTGTGGTTCTATTCGGTGCCTGCATTGAGGGAGTTCTGCTTCGAGACAAGTAAGAGTTTAACACAGAGCACATACTGTAAAATACTATACACACTGAAGTGTTTTTATAAAAGTTGGAAGAAAAACAGTACACATGATTGTATCACTCGGGTGTAGTTCCCCCTGTTCTCTTTTAGTATCCTCTCTTGGGGACAGATGGATAAGAGTATCTAGTCCCCAAGTGCCCTCATTACAAAGGGTCAGATTTTATGTTTTTCAGACAAATACTTTGCATTCATGCGACGTAAATAGACGATCGTATTATCCTAAACACATTTTTATGAGTCATGAGAAGTACTGAAGCTCAATTATTAAGATTAAAAAAAAATAAAAAAGATAACATGAAACTTTTTTCGTTAACATGAACATTTGTCTTGCTTTACATGCGCCAAACAATCAACAGAATAACATAAAACAACATAAAGAACATCTGTAAGGTCACCCTCCCTCTGGATCCCAGGCAATTATGTCATCCAGTCTGTGGGTACGCTTAGTGCCGCTGTTAAGGAGTTTTCCACCTTGGAGCAGAACCTCAGGATCCGCAGTACTGCAGGACGCTTTATGTGGTGGAGAAAAAGAATAGATTGAGGATTTCTTAACTGGCTCCAAATGACCTGAGTCTCTTTAAAAAGTAAATCATCTGTAAGTGCACCTCGAGTTGTTTGAATGATGATCCATGCTTTTGGGGTTAGTTGTGAATTGTAGCCGTGTTGTAATCTTGTGTGACTTCGAAGATGATCTCCTCTGTTTTGATCAGATCACTAAAACACTTTGTTGACTGTCCAGGTCTGGCAGGACCCGCTTTGATGATGTAGTAGTTAGGCACACTGCTAACACAGTAGTTGGGCACATCATCTGGGCACAATAGTGCCCAGATGATTTAGGAAATTATTCAGCCTCTTTAAAAAAAAAAAAAAAAAATTTTTTTAAAAAGTAGATTTTTGTGACTAGTGTTTATTACGTTTCATGACAAAAAAACAGAGTAAAATGTATTGTATGCTTACACATACCTGGCCAATAAAGCTGATTCTGAATTGTGTTTTCGTTTTTGAAGGTAGAAAACATGCACAATTTTTATAGTATTTAAATAGTCATTTAAAGTATATGGTCCACATATTCTAATACAGCATTCGTTGATTTGAAATGCATAAATGATATGTTGTAAAATATAAAAGTTGTTAAAACACTTTTTAGTTTGTACACAAGTGATGCAAAACATGAATGCACACACATTACTTGTTAGTACGATTCATCTGTTTTGGGTCTTTTCATTGGATGTGTTGACAATAAGAATATCATCAGACTTCCATTAAGTTAATTGAAATGAACTATTTAAAATTCTGTTGTCCTACCTACATGATGTATGGCTGAAAACAATTATTAATTAATGTATATGATTGTTTTTGCTTTGCAGATTTGGTGACTCAGTGGAAGGGAACCTTGTGATAGGCACACTATCATGGCCCTCACCCTGGGTTATTGTGATTGGCTCGTTCTTCTCCTGCTGTGGGGCGGGGCTTCAAAGCTTGACTGGCGCCCCACGCCTGCTGCAGGCCATCGCACGAGATGGCATCGTACCATTCTTGCAGGTTAGACACACACAGTTGACACAAACACAGTCAAAGCAGTCTTCATCCTCATGTGCTTGTCTTTTTATTTTCATACTGTGTGTGTGTTAGGTGTTCGGTCATGGGAAAGCTAATGGAGAACCTACTTGGGCTCTGCTGTTGACTGCTGGGATCTGTGAGATTGGTATCCTTATTGCCTCCCTGGATGCCGTGGCTCCTATTCTCTCAATGTCAGTATCTGTTTGCCTAGTCATATTACAGGCTCTCTTTTCATAAAATCAGATCTGCAGATAAAGTCTATGATCCCTCAAGTATTTGACTTCTTAAAGCCACTTACAGTAGGTCATAAAGTGAAGATTTAGATGATAATTGAGTAGTATATTTGTGCCTATTTTCTTTCCTCCACAGGTTTTTCCTCATGTGCTACTTATTTGTCAACCTGGCCTGTGCAGTTCAGACCCTGCTGCGGACGCCTAACTGGAGACCACGCTTCCAATACTACCACTGGTGGGTGATCATGAATTATTCAGTCTTGCAAGTATAAAGTCTCTGCAGTTTTACTTTCTCACAGTGAAAGAAGAGGATTTTAAAAGTCTCTAAGGTTTGTCTCAGGGTCTTATAAAGCTGTAGTTTTTAACAATTTGTCAGGCTTATTTAGATTTTAGAACACATCCCAAGAATGACACACAACCACAGACACACTAGTTCAGTGTGCTTCGTGTGATGATGGCCTTTAATGACATTAGTTCCACGTCAAAGGTCGAGGACAATATTTTGAAACTGAATAATTTTATTAGGACTTTTCCATGAATGTGCTGAAAACCTGAAACAGTCGTGTAAATGGATCTGTATGTAGTTAATAGACTGGAGTAATAACGTGTGTGTTTCTTCTACAGGGCTCTGTCCTTCCTGGGAATGAGCTTATGTCTCGCTCTCATGTTCATCTGTTCCTGGTATTATGCCATTGTTGCCATGGCTATTGCTACATGCATCTACAAATACATTGAATACAGAGGGTAAGAATAACTTTGTATGCAATCATTTATTTCGCAGTTATACAGTAAATCCATAACAAGGAAAAGCTCAAATATGACAGAAGTCAGGCTGTGCTTACAGGAAATAAACTGAATCAAGGGGGAATAAAGATGCATGTACGAAACTGATGCATTAAATACAGAATATAAAAAATGTTAAGATGCTTGTATGTGATCAGACAGCTTGACATGTATTGCTATACCTAAAATGTAAACATTTAACAGGCAAGAAATACAGCTTTAAATGCAGAATTAACTGAGCTACTGTGGAGGGGGACATTTCAATAATTTTTGGATTAGCAAGCATGCATTTTAGGGTCATCCACCTCATTCTAAAATGAGCTATTTGTTGTTCAGTTTTTCTCAGCCGGTCAGAATAAGATAATAAAATCTTAAAATGTAATTTATCGCAAGGCCTATTGAATGATACCAGTACTCTTGAAATTCATCCACTATCAATCATTTGTTGGCTGTAGGGCAGAGAAGGAGTGGGGAGACGGCATCCGTGGACTGTCTCTCAATGCTGCACGCTATGCCCTCATTCGCCTTGAGGAGGCTCCACCACACACAAAGAACTGGAGGTACAGTAGTGTGTGTGTCTGTCTCTGTCTCTGGGTCTGTGTCTCTGTCTCTGTCTGTGTGTCTCTGTCTCTGAGAATTTCGGCTCTGTTTATCGGTTCCTAAACGCGCACATTGGCGCTCTCTCTAGACTGGATGATGCTCCGCCAAGCTATACATTTTGTTTTTGTTTTCTCTCGGCACTATTGGAAGATAAATTAAAGTTGCGAGCACAAGAGACCGTGCGCCATGGACCAGGAATGTGAGACAGACTCGGGCAGAGCGAAATCAGTAAAGCTGCTATGAAGCAAGGTCTGGAAAATAGTTTGAATGAAATTCTTTTTTACTTTTGTCAATTAGAACTTGTGAATGAAAAAAGCAATGTGAACAGATTATTATTGAATCATATTATTTAATAACAAAAAACAAATGAAATGCAATTAATTTACAGGTTGAGGATATGAAAATACGTTTGTTTAAAGGTTTTCATAAATGCGTTTTTCTTCTTCCTGTAAAATAAGCATGTGATATTTTTTCACCACTTCAAAGAATCGAAATCAGGAACCGATAAGAACCGAAATCGATGAGCAGAACCGTTAAAATCCAAACGATACCCAACCCTACACAGTGCCACCTGACACAAAGAGAGACAGGAATAGACACAGAGGGTGAATTTGATTAATCTCTTGGTCCTCTACCTAATCTGACGGAATAGGCAGATGAGCCTTTAAACTGTACAGAGGCCAACACTGTCTGACCTTGCAGACCTGTCTGTCCAAAAACAAAACAAGTTTCATTTACTTTCTTGGGATGTTAAGAGTGAAAACTCTTCTTATGGATGTGATGTTTCCAACTATATAGATGGTTCCTATTGCAAGTCACTGCTAACTGTTGCCCCTCTTCTGTTAGTCTTGTGCTAAACACATGTACTGTCGGACTGTCAGGTATAACCAATACTGCTGTAATAATGCCGCCACACCTTCTCTAAAGAAATAATGTGCTTTTCACAGTGGTGTTTATTCTGTACACACACGTCACCTATTGCACATCTGTCCGTCCTGGGAGAGGGATCCCTCCTCAGAGGTTTCTTCCATGTTTCCCCCTTTAATTGTGGGGTTTCTTTTAGGGAGTTTTTCCTTGTGCGGTGCGAGGGTCTAAGGACAGAGGGTGTCGTATCCTGTACAGTCTGTCCACTGAGACAAATGTGTAATTTGTTCTATTGGGCTATATAAATAAACATGATTTTGATTTGTTACTTTACAGGGCAGTTGTATTAAACTATGATGGGCCTTTTTAAATAAGTGGCGACAAAAAAGAAAAAAAAGTACAGTTGTTTTGATTTGTAAAAATAAAGGTATTTGTGGCTGTTGATGAACCTTCAGGATCATGCATTAAAATCAGACTTTTTCTCCCGTCTCTTTTTTTTCTCGCTGTATCCAGGCCGCAGTTGCTGGTTCTCCTGAATCTTGACTCAGATCAAGGAGTCAAACACCCTCGATTGCTTTCCCTCACCACTCAGCTGAAGGCAGGGAAAGGCCTAACGATAGTGGGAAATGTTTTAGAGGGAACCTATCTCACCAAAGACACCGAGGCCAAGAAGGCTGAGCAGGTGTGTTGGAAATGCGTACAACAGCATGCAGTGAATTTTAGTGCACGAGCACAAATGCAAAGTGCAAATGCAACAAGTGTTTTGTCATTAATGCTGATGTTACCCGCAACTCTGCATTCCTTATACAGGTTTCATAGTTGCTGATAAAACACCAATTGTGTTTTTTTTAATACTACATCATTTATTGTCAGCCCATCCAATGATAAGCATTACAGTCAAAATCAACACAATTTTGGGTAGTGTTTAAAATTTACGCCTGATCCCACAAGCAAATCTGTTGTGTCAGTCGGGATTTACAGAGTTTAGGAGCATTTTACAGCTGAACTGCAGATGAACTCTGCCATCTACTGGTCAAATTGAAGAGGTGATTTGATTCTTTTTTTTTTTTCTTTTTTTTTTATTTATTTTTTTTTTTTGCAACCTGATTTGACTTTGTCCTCAAAAGCATTTTTAATCAGTAGATTATTTTTTCTGCAAAAGCAATCGCCCAGAAGATGAATTCCAGATTACACAAACTGCTGTGTCCATGGGCATTGTTTAGCCGTCATTATGAATTGTCCTGAATAGATACTAAATGCTAAGTGCTGAATGGTAATTCTGAGAGAATATTTGACATCTTTCTTTTTTAAGACATGTCTTTGTCAATAGTCAGTGCTGCATCAGTTATGTATACCTGTTCTACCTCCTTCACACTACATGTTTGCTGTGATTTTGTCTTTCTCTGTCCAGAACATCAAGTCTGCCATGTCAGCAGAGCGAACAAAGGGTTTCTGCCATGTTGTGGTGTCTTCAAACCTCAGAGATGGCGTCTCCCACCTCATCCAGTCTGCGGGGCTGGGAGGCATGAAGCATAACACAGTCCTTATGGCCTGGCCCGGGACCTGGAGGCAGTCCAATGACCCACAGTCATGGAAGAATTTCATAGGTAATGAGCAGGGGATAGTAGAAATGCACAATAAGATGAATATTGTGGACAATTACTGAAATGTACATCCAAATTGATTTTAAAATAGCAAAGGAAGTAGATAAAACACATCATACATTACATATGTGCACAACTGCCTATGCAATCTTTTCATGGAGATTGCAAGAACTTAGTGATTGATTGGCCATGTCTGCACCTAGGGCTGTCACAATATCAAATTTTCACTACACAATTATCGGGGCCAAAAGAGTTCATGATAACGATGTTATCCCAATATCCATAGAACATTTGAAGAAATAAAAATGTTTTATGTATACAGTACAGCAATGCTCATCAATACAGCAATCAGTCAAATTCATCTTTAACTTTGTTTATTGTGCGTCACTTTTTTGGCAAATTAATTACACACAAAATATGAATGTAGGTAGAGAGAGGGTAACCATAATTGTACAAAAAAACAACAATTGCACAATATTATTATATATGTATTATTGCCATGATATCAATATTTAATTTTATAAATATCACGGTTGTCATCAATTGACCAGGGTGTGGTTTTGTCATTGTGGTCACTATTGGCGGTATCCTGAAGAAAACAATTGGGCGGGTCTTTGCAGGACATGGGACATCGACCATGATACGCAAGTGACAATTCTGGTGATGATTCTTTGACCAATCAATAGTCTGCTGTTATAAATCAACCTTTTAGTATCTCAGCTGGCATAGAACCTCGACCGAAGTGATACCAAAATAAGTACAAAGTACTATGAGCAAGTGGAGTCGGGTTGTACCATGCAGTGAAAAAGAGACAATAGACACGCTCTCTCTCCCTCTATCCATCCAGAGACTGTGCGGGAGTCCACAGCAGCCCATCATGCCTTGCTTGTGGCTAAGAATGTGGACAGTTTCCCCACCAACCAGGACCGCTTGGGGGAGGGCACTATCGACGTGTGGTGGGTGGTTCACGATGGAGGCATGCTGATGCTGCTGCCCTTCCTTCTGCGACAGCACAAGGTTGGTGTGTTTTCGGTTGTGTTTATCTCGGAGATATCCTTAAGCACCACAAATTTAAATTGTTCATTCCCTTTTCATATCCATGCCCAAAATCCCTCTCTCATACTCGACTATCTATCCGTTTATCCTAGAATTCTCCCTCTTTGACACTGGGGTCTTTTTCTTCCCTCCTCCCCTCCCCTTGGACCTGCTTTACCTCACTAATCCAACCATTGAAGCCTGACTGACGGTCTTGCTTTCCCATTCGATCTTCTTCCATATTAACAGTGTCTTTCCGTCCTCCAGGTGTGGAGGAAGTGTAAGATGCGTATCTTCACTGTGGCCCAGATGGATGACAACAGCATCCAAATGAAGAAAGATCTGCAGATGTTCCTTTACCACCTGCGCCTGGATGCAGAAGTGGAAGTGGTGGAGATGGTGAGACTTTGTTTGAGAGAATAGCACCGCATTACATCCTGTAATGGTGACGATGCATCATGACATTGGAATCAGGCTCATAGTCCTTTTTAATACAGGCATCAAAGCCTTATTAAAAACCTGAGGGAAAAAGAAGGCCAATACGCTACTCCGCTAGGCCTGCAGCATGAAGTACATCATTTTTCAGTTTCAGTGCTACAGCTCTTGAGCTTGTCACGTAGCGCTGAACAGTGCCAGAACCTTTTTTTTTTACTCTAAAAGGGCCCAGATGTTTCATCCATGAATGTTTTATAAATGAACAATATTTATTTTACAGTTATTATGTATGTTGTCATCTCTTTGTTTGCAAGACATCTGTGATTTGAATCAAATCTGGAAGTACTGTAAGACAACCCTCTGCTGTGCATCAGTGAATAGATGTTGATATTTACTCGAGACATTAGTCTTTAGTTTGGACGAACCTGAAAAACAAATAAAATTAGAATAGTTGGAGTTAAAGTTGGAGAACTGTTCAGCGTCAGCAGAGGTTTTTGCGTTGGGAAGTGTCCCGTTGCTCCAAATTGTACTGATTAGTGTTTCTGTCCTCTTCCTGTGCAGCATGATAATGACATCTCAGCCTTCACCTATGAGAAGACACTGGTGATGGAGCAGAGGTCTCAGATGCTGAAACAGATGCAACTTTCCCGGACTGAGAGGGAGAGGGAGGTAATGTAAACTTGATCTACCTGAACAGAATCCTGCACTCACAGTCACTTTGTCTCTGTAGTTGCATTCCAATTTAACACAAGTGCAGTATTTCTATGGTGTGTCTCAGATTAGCGCATAAATATCTTCAAGAAGATGGAATTTATTGTTACGAAGTGTTGTTAGTGTGTTAGCGTTATCATCACAAACCATCTTAATAGCTTTAATACAATACTGGGCAGATTATACAGTATATGAATAACTACAGAGGTAAGTCAAACATACCTTCCGCTGCGTTACATGACAATTGGCCCCTTTCCTTGTTCAACTGCCATCGCCTCTCTGGGCCACGCCACACCGCTCAGATTCAGAGTATCACTGACGAGTCACGTAACTCAATCCGGAGGAAGAACCCAGGCGCTGCCCAGAGCACGAGCCTCAGCCGACAATCCTCAACGGCGGAGGACAATCGGGAGGATGAGGTAGCCGATGTTGTCAACCCACTGTCCCTCACTGTTAGACACACAGACCTGTCTTCACAAAGCTGGATCTTTGGCTACAGTTTTTGTTTGTCCGTTGACTGTATTCATGACTTTTATCGTGATCATGGCTTAAAATCTGGACTCATGAACTCAAATTTTACTCCCATATTTAGCAGATGTCAAAAAAATTGCAAATTGTCATGCATACATCACACACTCTAAAGTGGACATCAGACTGTGATGCGTTTACAGTATAATCAATCCACAGATGAGAAGGAAGGATAGAAGAGTATTAATACTGCTATGATTTAAAATTAGTAGTGCCATATAAAAAGCATTTTTACTCTAAATGTGGGCATAGTTATTGAATTATATTAGGACTGACATTTGAAATGAGAGGTTTAACCATACCTAGAGAGTAGTGGTGCTCATCAAGTATATGGTTATTAAAAAGACCACCATGCTTCTTTTAATCCCAAATGTCCAAAACATATCTAAAGCATCATTAAGGCCCATGCCTAAATTGTCTAATTAGAAATGGAGGAAAATGTTTTGCGCTGTGGATATTCCATTGTGCTTTTTATCTGCGGCCTTATCCATAGCGTCAACTCATGACTGATTGACTATGTGCATACAATGCACTAGCACTAGTTCAGGGTACTTAGATGATGAGTAACTGTGTTACATCAGAGCTAAGGCTGCTCCAGAGAAGCTCCAACCGGCCAAAACCAGTTGGTCTACATCGAATGCACCAGTGTGAGGTCCCAGTCAGCCCAGGTCTACAAGTTAGTTATTGTAGCATTGTAAATACTGAAAAGGGCCAGTAGCCCTTTTGGTAAGGCCACTGACAAACAAGCTTTTGCTTTTAGCCCAGTAAGAGTAGCTGGTTCATAATTACAGATAGTACATCTTGTACTTCTGACAATTTTAGCACAAGTCCAGACTGGCCCAACAGTAGTTATACTAATGTACTGTGCAGTCACTGAGAGCTGCTTTGTGAACACCAGCCCATTGCACATTGAAACTGCTGCCTGACTCCCCATTACCTCCATAATCCCACCTCATCCCCACATCCCCAAAAAAAAGTGAGCCGACAGATCGGACAGTATTGTCTCAGAAACCTGAAAATTGTGTAAAAAAAAGTAAAACTCTTCAGAATTGTCCTGAGACTTTAACAAACTTGCAAACTTGCAACATTTCTGTCAGGTTCCCTTGTTCTGCAGACTCAGATCTACTACTTGTTCTTTGAGCTTGTTGTTAATGTTAGCACGCTAACAGAAGGGCAGTGCTCAAAGTAACGGCTAGATGAATCTGAACTCGTATGACTGAGCTAACGGCAAAGTCATCTCTCCACTTTTACTGTGTTTTTATTGAGCATTACAGCCTCCCCGTGTTACTATCCAAAATATAGATGTGTTTTTTTAAGTTTTCTTTTACGTAGGATTGGTTTACACTCACCATTTGGACCTGACAATACTGTACTCTCTTTTTTATTTTTATTTATTTTATTTTTTTTTAAATGTTATGTTCTTAGCTTAACCCCAGTCATCTCCCACCCTCCTGCCACTCATACCTGTAACCAGTGTCCGTACTGTACAGCAACAGTAAGAGTCACAGCTAGTAGTCAACACGCATAAAGAGGTAGGGGATTATATTCTAGAAACAGAACAGCCATCCTTCAAAAAAAGTGAGTGCATGTTATTTACCACATAGCCTCCCTTCTACATGCATTTTAGGACAATGTTAATATATTTGAATCAGGGAAGGCCTGCTGTTTTACTAGCACTGCCTGTGTTATTTATCAAAATACATGTATCAAATAAAAACTGGTACCTAGGAGCATGAAGGCCATAATCCATATCTTTATAATGACGGATAAAAATAAACCCATAATTCATTGTTATCCTTTGTCACTGGCTGTGGTTATACAACTGTTGACATTGTAGCACAGACACAGGAATAGAAGTGAACAGAGTTGTGTAGTGGAACCAGATCAGACTTTATTCTAATAATGATGTACTCTGCTATATGCTGTATTATTCCTGCACTATCCCTGCATTATAGGCTGCTTTATATAATATGTGTGTCAAGTAACATATTTTGAGCATGTGTAATTCTCTTTGGAAGGTCTGTATCCTACTTGAACGTTTGGATAACATCATACTTTAGCTTTCCAGCCTGGTTGTTGTCAGTCCCCCATTAATGTTGTATTGTAAACCACACCGGGACCTTTAGTCTGCCCAGAGAAACTTTGTCTTGTTATGCCCAATGTACATTTTTTTTTTTTTTATGGTGCATGTGTGTTGTAATTATTGAACAGCTGAACAGGTTTGTATTATTCTCATTATTCTCTAGCATGGTTTCACCCAACTTTCATCAACTTGTAGAAGAGTACTTCTTGGTCCCTATTTATTCGCCTCTATTTTGGATTCCTTACTCCTATTTCTCTCCATCAATTCTCTAGTCTTTCTGAGATTATCTTGAACTACCTTCTTGTCATTGTTCATTTATTCTGTTCAATATCTCCAGGTTAATACTCAATTTCCTCATCCTTCTCTTTCCCTCCTTTCCAGGCCCAGCTCATCCACGACAGAAACACAGCGTCTCACGCCACGATAAATGACAAGGCCGACGCTGGGCCCGAGCGGGTCCATATGACCTGGACCAAGGACAAGCTCTTCACAGAGCGTAATCGTAACCGCGAGTGCAACGCCAACGTGGTCGTACGAGACCTGTTTAACATGAAACCGTAAGTACATGTTTGTTTGAACACCACCCAAAAGAAAACCTGTGTAGATTTGTAGCTTAGGAGTTAAAAAATTAAAAATAAATTAAAAAAAAAAGAAGGGAAAGGGAAAGTTTTGCCTCATAAGGCGTGTCAAGTCTACTGTATATGCTACTGAAAAATACTGTAAAGGTGGTGGCACATAACATGATATCGCATGTGCCTTGTGAGAGACTTTTGCACCATTTTGAATTGCTTAGCATATACTGTATAGACAAAATATATGAAGTATTAGAAGGATATGACGAGTACCACAGCACATACAGTACTGACAATACTTCAGGATGGTGCCAAACAGTGCAGGAGGACAGCATGTGTAGATGTAAATGTAGTAATGAGTCTGGTGAAATAGGACAACTTTTGTGCATGGCGTGTGCATTCAGGCTGCATTTGGTGTGTGTGCGCATGTGTGTACACTTCCAGCCATTTCAGTCTTAGTGCATGGCCGCACCACGCAGATCACATGCACACTTTTTTTCTGTTTGGACTCGCACCTTCTCATCCCATACTGTCCATAATATAAGGTGTGTCCCAGTCCTCTTATAAAGGCTTATAAAGTTTGTTATTAAAATTTGTCATCGTAAGCTCATCGTGAAGTCTCACAGGGCAGGAAGAGACGGACTCTTCTTCTTCACAAAGCCTCACTATACTCACCAAATGGTTCCATGTCACTTTCTGGGATTTTCATGGGTCACCTTTGGGTGTCACTACGAGCTGTTTGGGACAGTTGTAAGCATGCAGTGTGGTGAAGAGAGCTGGAGAGTTTATGTAGCAAGCATCTAAGCTTATTTCTGTTGTTCTGTCCCATTTTCCTCCTTCTAGAGAGTGGGAGAGTCTGTAAGTGGCATTCTTTTTGCTCTCGGCCGTATGTGTGTGTACTGCTGCTGTGGTGACTGTAGCTTTGTTCTGTGTGTGTGTGTGTGTGTGTGTGTGTGTGTGTGTGTTTGTGTATGATTATGTTGGTGGAAAAGCCTCCATTGATTTAATTGAATGTACGATTGAAGACATTGCATGTGCAACGTTGTGCTTTCCATTTACTTTTTTTTAAAGTGATATGCAAATCCCCAAACATATTATTTGGTCTTGATGTGAAAAGAGAAATGTTTTTCTTATTCAGTAGAATGGAAAGCAGAATTTTGTGAAATTGTCTTGTTTTTCTCATTCATGTAATTTGGCTTCTGGCAGTCGACATCATGTGCTTTTATTGCTTTTGTTCTAACATTGTGAAGGTGATGATAAAGAGGCAACATTTAAAGCGAAAGAAAGAAGAAATTTGATAGTGGTAACTATTAATACACAGGATTCAATTAGTTTGATAGACTACGGCTTGTCCGCTTTGCTATGACGAACTAAACAATAATAAACACTATGTGGACTGTGTGGTACTACATGTCCCATTTGTCTTAAAATGCTGCCTCTTTATTTGGAATTCAATACGCTTCAGTTTTTTAGCCATGCCTTGTTGAGTCTGAGGCTAACTGACAGAATGCTCTAACTAAAATGCAACTTTACTGGTGTTTTCTTGAAGAGTACGCAGTGTATTAGTGATGTTTTAATTCATATGCAAGTCATAAAAACAATTATTTTGTTAGTTTTTCGTAAAACCATATAAACAAGAGACTCCTGAAAAGCAGAAATTGTTCTCCCTGAGGCTTCTAGCTGTATTGGAAATAAAAGTTTTATAGATTCAAAAAGGAAGATGTAAGCAAGTGCTGGCTCAAAAGTTTATGATTTTGAAAGGAGTTTTCCAGTGAGCAGTTAAAATTTTACCCAGGAGTTTTGCCATATTGTCACAATAGCCCTTTCTCAGAGAAAAACATTTTGACATGTTGCAGTAGGTAAGGCCCAGGTGTGAATAATAATAATAATAATAATAAAATAAATCATGGCTGAATTCCATTTAGCTGCTTCAGTTTCAGGCTCATTGTCACTGTCATGGCTTACCGGGACACTTGAAACCGAGCCATCGCTAATGTTATTAGTAGCACCTGTACTTTTCCTGCAATGACGAGTCAAAGGCAGTGTCCCAAATCTGTGTCATAGCAGTTAGTAAACAAAAACATCAACATAATTTAACATTTTATATTAACAGGAAATGATACAGTATGTGTGACGTTGGATGTCAATCAAACGAAGATTGAAACAGATTTTTTTTTGGAACGGTTTCACCACCACCAAAAAGAGACACTGGAGACTGATGATGGAGTGACTTTTGTCACTTTTCTAGTGTGAACACACTATATACTCAAACCCTCCTTATAATCAGAAAGTAGTATGGAACTAGGAAATCTATGAGACAACGGCTGTGAGAAATGCCTACTGTAGTTTGATTGTCTATTGTAGCATAAAGCTAAAAGTTTATTGGATTACGTGACTCAAAATCTGTACAGACCACCAGTATACAGAGTAAATGCCTTGCACAGTGCAAGTCTAGTATAACATTTAATGAATTTATGACGGCTACAGTACAGTTTTTGCACTGGAAGAACTGAGTCCCATCACTAATGACATTTAAGGTTTAGATTAGTTATTAATGTTTTCCCTTCAGTGTTGTTCTTTCTCACTGTGACCTTCTTGACACACTAGGAACCAGTCAAATGTTCGTCGGATGCACACAGCTGTCAAGCTGAACGAGGTGGTGGTCAACAAGTCGCAGGGAGCTCACCTGGTTCTGCTCAACATGCCCGGACCACCCAATAACAGAGGAGGAGACGAAAACTGTATCCTAAAGCAGCTATACTCTCTGCTTTTATACTAACATTGTATGAAATGACGGTGTGGAAACAGTGTGACCATGTGAAAGAGGTCGCTCGTAGTGATGAACTTATGGAGAATTATCTCCTGAATCTGTACCTCGGTTTTACAGAACTTCATGGTGAGTTTCAGCTCATTGTTTAGCCGCCCAGCCCCACTCTCACTGCTCTCATAGTGTCGTCTTCAGCAGCGTCACGTAGCTGTTTGCCCTGAAAACAATTCTTAAAACCCACTGAACACCGTCTGCTCAGCACCAACCAGCAGACAGACGCAGTTAGAGACTAGCTGGTGAAAATGGTGGAGCATTTAGCAGCTAAAGAGCCAGATATCACCCTCAGGAGTTGGTAGATTCCAAAGCTAGAAGAGAGTGAATATTGGACTTACATTCATCAGGTGGACACAAACACGATTCCAAATGAATGAATAATGTTGCTCCGTAACGGCTGGATGTTTAAATAAGCAACATTTTGCTATCAAGTTTGCTTTATTAACTTTAAGGGTGATAATATGTTATTGCAGGTTAAATTACTACCGTTCCAATGTATTCTAGTGTACAGTGTAGTGAATGCTCACTGTGATGAGCAGGAGTGTTGCCACAGTAGGATGCTGTACTAATATGATGCTGTACTGCTCTCTGTTTAGGTCTTTGTATGTTTTGTTTCTTGACTGCTGTCTTCTCAGACATGGAGTTCCTGGAGGTTCTCCTTGAGGGTCTGAACCGGGTCCTCCTGGTGCGAGGCGGCGGCCGGGAAGTCATCACCATCTACTCTTAGAAAAAAAAAAAAAAAACTCTCATGCCCCATCCTGCACACTTGGGCTTTTGCCATGGATACCGGTCACTGGGCATTTTCGGGGGAAGAAGCCTGATTTGTTTTTTATGAAGGGCGGGGTTGTTGGAAGCGGGACCACTTGTGATTGACAGATGGTTTAAAGGACCTCAGAATGAAGGAAACAGCGTGGAATCAGTTGACTGTCCGAGAGAGCGAGCACAGTGTGTGTCCACGCCGGGTCACAGTACCCCTGCATGTGGAAGCTAGAGCATAGAGACACTTTATATCGTTCATTTAACTTTGAAAACATTGATAAGTTCTGTTACATCTTCATATTCTTTCCCTCTTGTGTTGATGTTGTCAAGTTACTAGCACTCACTGTGTAAGGATAAGCAAAGAAGTGAATGTGCGCTGTTGATATGAACCTTGTAGTCTGTTGTTTTCCAGTGCACACCGGGAGGTGCAGAGACGTTTGCTGGACCTGAGAAAAACATGCACATGTTACAGAATGGGTTTAAACTCAAAAGCTCATAAGAACATGTACTGGATTTTCAATATTAGATGCAGTTTGGTGATCTGTATGTTCTGCATCAACAATTGTGCTAAGTCATTTCATTTCAAATAACTTTTAAGAAACTTGGGTCCGTCTAAACTACAGGGCGAGTTGTCTGTTTAGAAGCTTTTGAAACATACCAGTTAGGTTGAGAGCCATCAGTGTTGCAGAAGAAGGGCCACGTCTGTCGCTGGAAGGCCCTTCCTAAATCTGCATTTGTAGTTGTCGTGTTCTGTGGTGGTTCGCCTTTTCATTGATTTAGTGAAGGATGTTGAACATGCACCACATGTTGGATCACCTTCTCTTAGGTGGAGGGGAGCATTTCAGATAACTGGTACCGATACGTGATCATTGGTCAACATCTCCCACCCTCAAAGAACACTGTTTAAATAGGGAACATAGCCATAGTTAATATTCTAGGACCCTTTGTAAGCTTTATAAAATGACATATTAAGTGCACATTAATGGTGGCTGAAGTAGTGCTAAGTTGGGAGTTACTATATATATTTTTTAGTCCAAGGGCTGTCTGACAGCATGGAGTAGTTTATTAAAATAGTAGATTGACACTGTTCACTTTGCACTACCGATCTTTCAGCACTTAATTCATTGTGTACTCTTACCTGGTTCTATCGCCTACAGTGACGCTTTCTACTGGTCAATACACCGCTACATTCTTCTTACATATGTGGAGCGAGATACTGATAAATAAGCTCATGAAAAGGGATGCAGACAGCAAGTAATTCCGTACTATTTAATACCCATGTTTCAATGTTATTTTTTTATTTTTGTTATTTTACCAAACAAAACTCTTCAGGCTTTTTGAGTCCCAGACTGAGTAGATTAATTGTAATGAGCATGTGTAGGAGAAAAAGTGCCAAAATGAATTCAAAAGAAACTGTGGAAGTATTATTGATGCATCTTAGAGCGTGGCGACATAGTAGCCATCGCTTTTTACATTGACAATCTTTTTTTTTTTTTTTTTTTTTTTTTAGTGATGGAGCTCATCCCTGCATGAATTCTGTTAAAATTCTGCAAATAAACAATTGAGCAAATGCAACTAATAGTGCAATTTCAGGGCATTTCAAACCATCTAACATGCTGTAAATGCTGCAAAAAAAAGATTGTTGCGTGAGAGGGAAGTAGGAAAACAATCTCAACCCTTTCTAATGTGTACCTCCACAGTTTCTTTTTCAAATTAGCTGTGCAGTATTTTGTAAAGCAGGAAGTCGTATTCTCCTGCACTTCTTTGCAGGAAAATGACAACTTCTGATTGTCAGTTATGCAACACCCATGTTTTGTTGTGTTTTTTGTTCAGTTGTTTATGCATGCCTGTGTTACTATATAGTTATGGTCTCTGTAGTGTTTGTTACATTATAATTGATCTTCTGTTACTTCAAGTGTTAATTTTCAGTGTGATTTTTTTTTTTTTTTTTTTTTTTTTTTTTTTTTTTTTTTTTTTTTTTTATGGAAGGAGGTAGAGAGAGGCGGTATGTGTGAAGACGGCAGCAGATGTGTTTTGTTCCAGCCCATCAGATACGCATCATGCATAAACACACAGAACTGAAACCCCCTCAGGATACAGTGGCACCCTGGACTGAAAGTATAAAGAAACAAGTGAAGCAACCAGGGTACAATGGATGGGTTAAAGAACTGTATCTATATGAAGTTCAAACTATTTAAGTTTCCTTGTTCAGTTTTATCTTTTAATCACCAAAGACAAAACATATTTCTGTATAAATAAACTTGAAATTGTCTAGTTTTAAGAAGTTTGAAATATTGAAAGTTGTAAAGATTCATTTTTAAAGACGTTTCTTTGTTTTTAACTTGGTTACTGAGCTCGATAGCAGTAGCTGTGCATAAAGAAAACATGAAACCCTAAACAGAAGATGCTTAATAAAATGATAAAGAAGTTTCCGGAGGTAAATAGGATTGTCAGCAGTGTGTTTTTCACAGCTCTAATGTTTGAGGTGACTGGAGAATGTTATCTACCTCAAGGTGTCACTGAGGCTTGGCTAAAGAAATAAAAGCTTGTTCACCCACATCTCTTTCAGAACTGATGTTACATATGGTTTCATGAAAGGAAAAAAACATCTACGATGTGCGAGGACGTGCACAATAGTGCGCATGTGTGTGTGAGTGTGTGTGTGTGTGTTCCTGAGGTGACGCTGTTTATGTTTCTGCTGTTGTCCAGCTCAGCTGGCAGGCCTCACAGTCTGGAACAGGAAGTAACTTGTGGGCACATATATAGAGGAAGGTAGCCCTGTAAATTGTATTTGTGCCTCTGAGTAATTATTAAAAGTGCTGAAATAAACCAAAACGTGTCTTCGTCCTGAATCTCGTCACACTGGTTGAGCGAAAGCCTCATTATTCGAGAAACAATTGTCATGATTTACTCAAAGAAACATTTATTTTGGTTGATATTTATCAATCAATGTTGTCATTCTAAGCCATTAAAAGCTAGTGGCCTTACTAAGGTCACTGCTATGACTGATGTCACATTGCAGTGATGGCAAGACATGGTTCAAATGAAATGTCGTAATTATTTCTACTGTAGATCTGTGTAAAACAAGTCTACAGCCGTGCTATAATAATAATAATAATAATAATAATAATAAATGTTATTTATCAGTGCACTTTTCATTTTTATAAACAAAATTCAAAGTGCTATAGAGTAAAATGATAGAGCAGAATATTAAAGGACTATCAGAATAAAAACATTAAAGACAGACAAGGCAACAAAAATGGGTGGTTAAAGTCTAGCAAAAGGCTCTGTTAAAAAGATGGGTTTTTAGGCCTTTTTTAAAAGCATAGCAGCTCTGTTTGGCTGTACTCGGGAGTGCTTTGAGCTAAATGCTAACAACAGCGTGCAAACATGCTCAAAATAACGTTAACATGCTGATGAACAGGTGGATGTTTACCCTGTTCACCATGCTATGCTAACATTAGCTAATTAGCGCTAAACACAAAGTAGGCTACAGCTGAGACTGATGAGAATGTGATTAGTTTTCAAAAGGCTGAACAAATTAAATTAAAATCTAGAGGATTTTTCACCACGTTTTTAGGATTCCTCAAATAACCATCGCCTTGAATATCTGTACCAAATTTCACGGCAATCCAACCTTTTTCTTAATCATTAATAAAATAGGAAAAGCTCACTTTGGCCCAGTAATTTGTTGTGAATGTATTTTCTTGATGGCTTTTCTTTGCTAATTGTTTTACTGTCCACTCTAAATCAGCTCCTTTTGCATTTGTTTTTATGCTATATAAAACCTGCTTGCGTGGCCTTGTAAATAATGTTTGAGTGTATGTGTATAGTTTTGGTACATAAAGGCCCCTAAGGCTCAGAAGCACCCTTTACTGGTTACTGTTAGGTGTGATTAAATACTCAGACCAAGGTTGGATTACCAACCAGCATCTGCCAGGACTCCAGAAACACAAGGGCCCTGACAGGTGGCTCTGGCATTTGTTACATTATGCATATATATATTTTTTTATTTGTGTTTAAACAAATATGCTAACTAACTGAGTGAAATGGGGTCATCAGCCCCCGTAATAGAATAATCCACACCTGATCTTTGAATCACTTCCTGATAAATTTGAGATAGAACAGTTTAGACTGACTTGCAGATTTGTGAAATCTATCTGTGACTGCCATTTTCCCTCCTTCCCGCTTCTATCAAACGTTATGCCACAGCTACATTAGACTGTTCATACAGCTGTAGACATACAGTAGAGGTTCCCAACCTCGGGATCAAGACCACGTGTGACTTTTAAAGAAACCACAAAATGACGTTTGTTTAATAGGACCTTTCTCTTATCATTGCTTCTTTCTCTTTTTCTTGTGAAACACTAGTGTTACCTTTTCACACCTAAAATTAAGGGAAATTGAACTGCTCACATTGACATGCAACATGCAGTATGATGAGCAGTCACAAGGAGATATAGCTTCATATTAAAGGATCACAAGTTAAAAAGGTTGGAAAACAGAGGCATCAGAGACTTAAACTCATGTTGACATGTTGAACACATGAACTGGTATTCTGGACAGTGGAGAATAAAGTCACATTGGTGGGACAACATTTATCCACTAGAAGGCAGCCTTGCGTTCCCTTGAAACTGGCTTCATGCTGCAGCTTGATCGCTGAGCCAGATCAAGCATGGGCACATTTTCGTATCAAATGACGTCCAGAGAGATACTTTCAAATGCTTGTCACAGCGATGTTTTTACTGACCTGCACCGGTCCACCTACATCATCTCTATTTGCAGCATCCTGTCAGGGTGTCATCCAGCAGCCCCTGTGCTGTGGGAGGTGTCTGTCTGCTCCTGCTCCTGCTCCATCAGTCTGCACCTCCCCTTCTATCTGACTGGATGATATCCAGTGCACACAGGCCTGACCCCGACTGGTCACATGATCTGTCTCACACAAACAAACCATACCAACATCTGATTTAATTAGAGCGTGACAGAGGAAAAAAGGGGGCGAGCAAAGCTGACTGTGTTGCAACATGATGCTTTTCATGCTTACAGAGTTCATCGTATTATTATTAACATTTTTGCATTCATAGTGTATGGTGCAGGTAGAAGTATTGACTTCTTTTAAAAGCTGATAGTTGCTCTCTGGCTTAAGTTGTATTGCTTCAACATAAGGAGGAAGTTATGTATGTGATTGCAACAACACCGTGAACCTGAATCCTGTCACCAAATAATCCAGTTTTTAAAAATGCTCCAGCTGCCAATTTTAGCAGAGAAATGCACAGCCACACGTTCTGCCAAAAAAAAAGTCTCTGACAATAACACCCTTGAGCTTTGGCCTCGGCTGACCTTTGACCTCTTGTAGTATGTGGTTGCCTTTCACTTACCTTCTCTGCACAATCTGTCAGTCCATATTACTATCTCTCTGTCCTGTTTGCATTGTCGACCAAATCGATAGGGGAGGCTGGATGTTGACAGCGTGACCCGACGTGTGTCAAAACTGTATGAGTGAGAGAGTGACACAGTGAGACTGAAAGATACAAAGTCATTTTCTCATTGATTCTCAGCAGCAGCAGCAGCAGCAGCAGCAGCACTACCCCTATGTAACAAAATTACTGTTAAGTGATGTGTGCACTTCAGTGAAATATTGCATTCTTATGCTCATATTGATTATCAAGCTATGACGTTCAGCTCTCTCCATCTATTGAAAATCTGTAGGTCAGCTGAGGTCCTGCCAGGTAAAAGGCTGTCATTTAGAGATGTTTTGTTGTAGGGACTGAGCAGGTTTTTATTTTAGGTCAGCAGGTTATTTATTCTTTATTTATAATAATAATAATAATAATAATAATAATAAGAGAAAATGAGTTTGAAACATTTCGCATTGTTTTTTTTTTTCATCTTTATGAGAATAAACAACATAACATAATACACCCCACGATGCAACTTGACCGAACCGTTAGGCCGGAGATTCGGGTGTCAGGCTGGCTAATGTAGCCTTTAGCCTCCAGCAGCTCTGCACTACAGAGGCCGGGTAATGTCACTTCTTTATATCTACAACCTTCAAGATTTTTCTTTACATTCAAACTTGTAGTCTTCTGCTCCAACTGACTCTAACTCAAGTGACATCACTTGAGAGCATTTATCAGACTTTACACAAAGCTCCCCTTGGAGAAACAAAAGGCTTTATCCAACTTCAGCCATCACATCTTAAAATACACTGTAACTTCAACAAATGGCTGCAAGTTATTGTACAGTTAGAACCAAAACAGCGTCTTGACCAAAGAATTCAACTAGATTCAGAGTCATATTCATAGAATTAAATGGTTATGCTGTGGCAGTCCCGAGAGTGGCCACAGTGTCTGAGGTGTCTGCTCTATTAAACCAAGAAGAAGATAATGTGTGGAGGAGCAGCACGCAGTGGACTCAGCCATGATGAGATTCAAATCCTCTCTTCACTTCAAAGCTTTCTGATCCCTGCTGCACAATGCAAAGCAGCTCAACTCAAACTCAAAAATTATGTTTTTCCAGTTGACAGTTTCTGTCTTGTTGCATACTGTCACGGTGTGTTTCACGGCCGTAAAGGGTTAGGGGTTATGTTCCCTGTGCAGCAGTGAGTAAAGCTGGACAGCAGAGCCTGGTGGAGATACAAGAGACAAGGATTCTGAATGAGGTGTCTGGCAGAACTATAGGCGAGAGTCAATAACCAGGAGAAAAAGAGGACAACATACAGCACATCCAAAGCTATTATTATGATGTTTGATAAGAGATGCATGGTAAATATGAGCAATAAAGTGGATGCAGAAAATATTTTTTGGACCTCTGAATGTTGTTGATCTGAAAACAGCACATTTAGAAAAAATCATTCTCAAAGAAATATACACAACCTTATGATAAAACATACATGGTGAGATACAGATCATGTAAAGCACAGCAAGTGCACTTGAACCTCACCTGGCTGGCACGTCATAGGAATATTATAGTGATTCTGATTATTTCTGTCCAGCAGATGAAGGGTTAAACTGGGGATGAGAGCGCGGTGGGAGCTACGTCAAGTGGCATAGAGATAGACAGGAAAAGACCGGAAACTGTCCAAGGTTGCCTTTCAAATGAAGATTGTAACATATGTAATACTACCACCACAACAACAATAATAATAATAATAATTTAAAAAATAATTAAATAAATAATAATAATAATAGAAATAATAAAAACTGTCTTCTCATGATTATTATAAAGAGTATGCTTATGATAACTAACGCAACAAAACAATGTAGTGCACTTTGTGTGTCATTGCGTCCATACAGTGGAGGTGGTTTTCTAATGCAAATACAGATAACTTTACAAGTGCGCTTTGAGGGTATGCAATTCAGACAACATAAACATAATTAAAAACGGAATGGCACTGTGTTGCTGTATCTTTACATGTTTTCTGTTGTACCCCATACGAAAGGCTACAAGGTGGCAAATATTAAGCGTGTCAGGGAAGCTTTTATTTTGACAAGGCTCTACCAGTAGCTTTTCCTGTCACTGTCTCTGACTTGACCGCGCGGGTTCTGAGCCGCAACATCAATAGCAGCCTTCAGCATAGTAGCGCTGCGGCTGCTGCTGCAGGATCCTCTGGGGAGCGGACAGAAAGCTACCGCCGTGTTTTGTGTCAGCATGCCGTCAGATAAAGCATCCTTCTGGCTGCCATTTATCCCTTCTCGGTTTATTTAAAGGGAGGGTCCTGCTGAGAGAGGAATTACAGACCCAGGAAGAAGGTAACATGCCCTTCTCTGCTTGGCGCAGTCAGTGCGCTGATCGCTGTCACACTTGGCCGAGGTAAAGACCGGAATTGTGCATTTAAATTGTTTGTTTTAAACGCCAAGGAATCCTGGGCCCAGTGTTCCATCTGCGTCTTGGTTGTTTTCCGCGGAGAATAACGACATTACATGCTCGATCGCAGAGCCGGAGCGACGGGGAAATGCGGCACAGCGGGTGTTTGGCTGCAGGTGGATGGACAACCTGACGGTCCCAGCCGCCGCTTCCCTCCCGTTCAGCCGCCGCTGCAGCAGCAGGTCTGGCGTCATCCGGCGCTGTGAAAACAAACTGAAAACAGAGAGATCAGACGAATAAACTCGAGCCATGCTTCCAGGGGTCGGCGTGTTCGGCACCAGCCTGACCGCCAGGGTGATCATCCCGCTGCTGAAGAATGAGGGCTTCGCCGTCAAAGCGCTGTGGGGCCGGACGCAGGAGGAGGCGGAGGAGCTGGCCAGGGAGATGAACGTACCGTTTTACACCAACCGGATCGACGACGTGCTGCTGCATCAGGATGTGGATCTGGTCTGCATCAACCTGCCGCCGCCTTTGACGCGGCAGATCGCAGTCAAAACACTGGGTGAGTCCTGCAGCAGCAGCAGCAGCAGCTGGGTGGGATGGATGCTGCGGCCCTGGGGTGGTGGGGGTTGGTGGTGGGTGGCGAGCTGACAGACAGGACACCAGGCCACTGATACCACAACTTTGTGTGTTTATTGTCCTGCAGTGGAGCAGACTTAGTCCAGTGAGGTTGGAGTGAGGTAATATAATTGGGCTGTGGATGAGAGCATATTTGTGAGCAGCATCACTTGACATCATCCCTCCTTTATGATGTAGATGCCCTCTTGGCCGGCTCCTGTGAGGCTGCTGCTGGCGTTAAGGTGCAGTCAGGATTGCAGCTACAGTGCTCTAGAGCAAGACTTAGAGTGGAGGCAGTGATGTAGAGTAGAGGCAAGAATTTATCATTCATTCCATGAGCGCAGGATTAAAATGTGACCTTACGACCTTTTCTGACAGGATGTAGTTCAAGCTGTGGTTTCTCACTAAGCCCTAAAACTATCCTCGCTGTATGTGATGTATTGTATTGACAGAGGCCTGACTGACTTCAGCATTACTAATAAGAATACAAACCCGCAGCAATAGTGGATGTTGGTTAGGGGACTCCCCATAAAACAAAGTCCTTGGTCAAACACTAAACTTAACCTGTGTTCGTGAAACTGACACAGAAGAAGCCTGAGTGCAGTGAAAGAGAGACACACAAAGAGAGGTTGTTCTAGTTTAAATCTGGAGCAATGCAGTTTATTTTGGAGATCGCATTCAGGAGCTGCTGTGAAAGAATGGAGGAAAGGACTACTGAGCTGTACTCCACACACACAGGCTTTATTTACCCCACAGTTTGGCAGCAGTGCTCAGCTGGCAGTAAGCTCTAATAGGTCAGGTTGGTGACTGGAAAAAAAAAAAAAAAAAAAAAACCTACAAAAGCAGGGGGAGTACAGCAGGGCTGCAAGTAGTGATGATCTTCATTATTGATTCATCTGAGAATTTTTATGATGAATTAATTATACGTTTGTAAAACACAAATCTCCCAGAGCCCAAGGAGACCAAGCCAATCGTCCAAAACCCAAAGTTAAGCTGTACTGGAGCTTTCGATCGTAAAAACATGATCTTCATCACTAGATGGGGGGGGATTTTAACATCTGCAATCCTGTGACTAGTGTGCAAATTCCATCTGCTTGTAAAAGCTCTTGTGATGCGTTGCAAAGCACCAGAGCAGAACATGTCAACTACAGTAAATGCAACTTTGTCAACTGCTGCTTCCAAGGTCAAGAACAAACGCTGAAGCTCAGTAATAGATTCACATTGCAGCCGCTGCGTCTGTGGTGCAACATCTGTGGTTGATAATTTTTTACTGAGATTCATCTTTAAACGCTATAAACCTGAATATTTCAAATATTGGAACAATTGACACAAATGAACAGGTGTCAATCCCATTTTCATGAAAGATCCCGTTGTAGTAAGAACATTCTATTGACAACACCCTGGGGTTATTTTGCACCAATTATCCTGTCATATACAGTATTATCGCACTATATGATCCAAACAAGTGACGGTATAGATGACTGTGTGGTTGTAATCAGCAAGGCTATAGAAGTGATGCTCCTCTCGTCTATTACCACCACGTCAATCGTCACACTTCTGGGGAGCAGGCCGAGCTGACAGCGACGGGAGTGCCTGCGTTAGCGCTATCTCTTCGTGTGTGAGGGACAGAGACGGAGGGAAGAAGCTGGGAGGAAGTCTTGTGACTGGACTTGGCCCATCAGTTCTTTTAGCACGCTCCTTTTGACTTTAATGTCATGGTTTGTCACCAGACTATTTGATGCGTGGCACGTGATGTTTTCGATTGTCATGAGTTGCAGGTTTTCCTCATGAGAAGCATGTTGAGTTTGAATTAAAAGGGTCGCATGCATCTGCAGGCATAACACGGTTGGATTTCATGAGCATATTGGCATGGTTGGAAAAGTGTCCCTAATGTCAAAGCCTGTGCCTCCCAATGCAAACGTGTAACCTCTGCCTGGGCATCAAGATAAGGCCTCTGTGGCTCCATTCATTCTTACACTGCTGCTACTGTTTGCTCATTGGCTTCAGTACATTCTGTGGAGTGGCAGCACGAGCTAACAAGAGGGACAGGCCTGGAGTACAGTAGACAGTGTTTGTTTCTGCCATCACCACACTTGTGTCAATATATACTGTACATGCACACGCTGAATTATAGGCCACACTTACACATGCACATGCAAACGCACACTTTCGATTCGGAAACGTGCCATCTGCATTCATGCATGTGTCAATGCTTGTGAAGTCCAAATGTAACCCTGTACGAAGGTTGCACAAGCAAGCTGATCCCGAACCAGATTCACTAATCACGTCCCAGTGAACTTGACTCAACCTGCACATCAGCTGCCGCAAACTTGTCAATGGCCATTCTTTCTCTCTTTCCTCTGGGCTCATTTCCTCACGGCTTCATTGTGAGAGACGCCTTTTCCTTCCCACCCACCTCTCTTCCTCAGCCAAGTCTGGGTCAAATCCTATTTGCATTCTGTTGGATGACAAACAGAAAACTGCTAATTCTGTTGGACCTTGTTTCCATTATCAGACTTGGAGTTCAGTTTGTGTCAGTCGGGCTATTTTATTGGGTGACGGTGTATGAAAAAGTGTTTATATTATGTTAATTAATAATATGTTGCACCAATATAATCACGTAGGGTTGTAACTAATTATTATTATTTTTTAATATGGATTCATCTGTTTTTTGATGAATCAACTCATTATTGTGCCTATAAAATGTCAGAAATAAATGAAAATTACTCATTTGATTTTCCCAGAGCACACGATGATGTCTTTTAAATAGCTTGTTTTGACCAACAGCCGAAAACTCAAATATGTTCAATTTACAATGATATGAAACGGAGAAAAGCAGAAAATCCTCACGTTAGGAGCTGAAAGAAGAGAATGTTTGGCATTTATGCTTGATAAATGACCTAAATGATTAATGAACTAATCGTCTCAGTGGAATAATGATGTATGTGTTGATGCGCTTTACATGGAGAAAGAGAAAGAGTTTGCAGCGGTTCAATCGGAAAAATAAAAAAATTATTTGGAAAATTTGACTAATGCATTAAAACGTGTTCCGTTATGGGTCTCACTAAATAAACCAGTATGATCTGAAAAATGCTGCAAAAGCTGAAAACAGGGCAGTTTTTCTGAGCTCAAGAATATTTGAATTGTCAATGTTTTGGAGAGACATGGTTTTTCACAGGACAGTGACCGAGTTACTTATTTTCTTGATCTATCTTTGAAGAGATACCAACAAAGTATCATTTTTTTTTATTGATTTCTGCATCTGTCCCAAACCTCTCAGTTGCAGTGTAAAAACAGTCCAAAAAAAACCTTGTATAGAAAGTGGACACAAAGTGTTTGAGGAATAAAATTATCTATAATAGTATCACGAAAATGATCCCCTTAAGACGTCAGTCAAAAATTCTGTATATTGCATGACTACAATGCATGACGCTTCCAGGGAAGTCTTACGCAGTCAGTGACTGGTCATTGAGCCGCCAGCTGTGTGAGAAACCAAAACTAACTTCCTCCTCTGTCAGGGTGTGTGAGCTGATAGTAATCTGCCTGTGGCTGGCTTATTGCTTACCTCATGAGCTAAGTTGATACGTGTGATCAGACTTGTTCAACGGAGGAATGTGGACTTTCAGCTTCGAATGCATTCAACAGTAGTCTGTGCGCGTTATTTTCCGTCTTAATTTGTCTGTTAGCCCTTGTTAATCTTACCTACAGCTCCCTCCGGGGTTAGACTGAATATATTGCAAGTCTTCTAGTTGATGTCAAAGAGATGCAAAACGACCAAAATTGATGTAAAATGACTAAAAAGAGACATAAAACTACAGAAATTAGATGTAAACTGTCTTAAAAGAGAAATATAGAATGTGTTCACCATAGGGACTGAGAGGGATGAGGAAAGTGGAAAAACACTGGTACAAGTCAACAGCGTGTTGTTCCGGTTTTGCCAGTCGTCCCCTCAATCCAGCAAACCAGTCCGTCTCGTTGAGCCGCATCTCTCCTTCCATAGGAATTTATTTCCCTTCTCTTTCTCTTTCTTACTACTACTATGGCATTCCTGAGGCGTCTGATGTCACTCAGGCTTTCTTGGTTTGTTGCGAGGGCATTGTTCCCACCCACACACACACACACACACACACACACCCACACACACACACACACACACACACACACACACACAAACACCATTCTGCTTTTAAAGACTTGTCACAGTGACGGTTCATCTGCTCAGCTCCATTAGTCTGAAAGGTCTGGAAAAAACTAATAAATTGACCCCTCGTCATTTCCCCCTTTCTTCTGTCTTAAATTTAAAGAATATGGTAGAAAAATAAACAGAAAGTCTATTTTGGGTAGCCAAAAACTATGTTGGATACTCTTGCTGTTGCGGTTTAAATGATTACATCTAAACTATTGTTCGTTGGGCCTGTAATGTTTATTTATCGATTCATCTGAGAATGATTTTCTCAATCAATGAACATTTGATCAATAAAATGTCTAAAAATAGTGAGAGATGACCAGCGTAATGTCTTCGAAATTGCTCGTTTTGTATGACCAACAGTCTAACAATGAAACATATTATTGTACACTTATTGTTGTAAATGCTCCTCCTATTGCTCCTGCTGTTTGTGGTTGGGGCAGCAGCTTGTGTGTATGTGGACCAGATGCGGAGTGGAAATCTGAGAGCTGAACTGAAATATTACACGAGCAAGAGTTTCAGGTGCACTTTCTGTCCCTGCGTGCAGTTTTGTTTTGATGGAGGCCTTCTTTCAGATCAGCTTTGTGCTCAGTGTGACCTGGAGAGTGGTACAGTGATGAGCAACAGGCGCGTTTACCAGCACTCCATGACATTTGTGTGAAACCCCTTCATCACTTTGCTCCATAATTTATCAGATTGGGAAATGGAACAAATTCTGTCATCATAACATCAAGTAAAAATGAAACACAAACCAGAAGGGAGTTTAAAACATTTAAAAAAAAAAAAAAGTAATTACCGATCCCACATGACTGCTGAATAGGAAACTGACTACATTTAGTGTGCGTCAAAATCATTTCTCTGATTACTCATAATGAGTCAATTTGTTAAGCAACATTGTCGAGTCAATCCATCTACTTAGACTACAGACACACACACACACACACACACACTCAAAGTGACATCAGAATAGCTGTCGAAAGGTCTCAAGCCTCTTTTCTTTTTTTATTTTCTTTTTTTTAAATGAATGTGATCTGTCTTATCTCAATGATGGAAGCTAGTAGGTATCATGTCAGTGTGTGCTGATCTGCAGACTGGACCTCACTGTGCTGTCTAAGAATTGCACCAGTACTCGTCCCGCTCCAATAATATTTTGAAGCAAAGCAGATGGGCAGTTTGATTAATTACCCACCCTCCATTTGCTTCGTACATTTGTGCCCTTAAAGCCGCACTAACAAATATGTTTACATGGGTCAAATTACCACTATACCGGAGTTTGTTCCGCCGCCCGATAGTGTCCCCTGGTTCAGCTCACTGTCTTCCGAAACTTAACTTGAATTCTATTGAGTGGCTGTAACATGTAACACCAGGGAGTGTATCTTTAAGTTACCTCGAGACATCCTCCAGCACAATAGGGTATTTCCCAGCTTACGTGGTTACTGACGTTGTTATTTCAATCAAAAGATAACAAAAATCATTTAATTTAAAGTAGTGCCAGTATTAATGAGATGAAGCTGAGCAAATGTATTAAGTTGTGAAATGCTGTGAGGTTGATTAATGCCAGGCAGGGCTTTCTGAGTATGAGTTTATCTTGACAGCTGGGTTGTCATGGAAACTTTCTTTACATAAGGTTATGACACCCAGTATTTCACCTCCACACTAATGAATACCTATTGCGATGAACATTTTCACATACGGTGGACAGGAACATATTCACAGCAAATTTTAGGTGTTATAGGTTCAGGTGGATGAATGTATCTGTTTTTTGAACAGAAAAATGAATGAATACATGAATAAACTGAAAGGAAATTTCAGTAAAAAGCCAGCAGTGATCAGCATACGGTGTGAATATGTGTATATGTAGCTGTATTAGTGATTTATCGAGGTGTCTCACGATCCAGATGAGAGCTAATCTGGGTGGGAGTAAACAGAATATGACGTCTGCATGACGTTTTATGCATTGAATGGTACCGGTGGTTCATCCGCACTCTGATGAGCTCGCAGACACCTGCTCTGAAGGGCCACCCAAAGGCAAAGAGCTATTTATAACCTGACTGCAAAGGGCACGCAGGCAGGCCTCATCATAAATACATGTTCCCACCACTGATGCTCTTATGCAACTGCACTTCCGACCACTGATGAGCCCTTTGGCAGCCCACTCAGCTTTTGTTTTTAAAGGGCTAGTAGACCCAAAATGTACAGACTCTGTGATAATTCTTATCCTGTGGCCAGCTTCTTTTTTTTTTTTTTTATTCAGATATTCTTTCTTTCAAGTAAGTTCTTGAGTATAGTACAGTACAGTTTTTGAAAGTCAAATTCAATTCTCTTCACTTTTTGTAAACTAAATGTAAATTGTGATATTACAGCGATTTTTGTACATATTTGTGCAAACAGTTTCTGAGCTTGAAGCCTCTGGGTGGATGTTTCTCTTGGCAGTAGATATTCAGTTTTTCTTGCAGTATGCAAAGAAACTGCTAGGTCATTTCTGTCCTTTTTAACTTCCGTAAAAAGGATTTTTTTTGTTCCCTTATCAACCACAGACCATGTCTAAAATTGCCACAGGTACATTTACATCAGCCTTCAAAAACTAACTGCAATTAAAATTGATTCATCCAACCTAATGTAACCAGGCTTGAAGAGACTTTCCAGACCAGACGGAAAGTCTGCATCAACCTTTTCCTTTAGTGTCACTTCCCTTGCATTCATCTGTCTGATGGATTAAGGTCTTTGGGTCGAGCTGTGTTTCACAACCGCTTTAGACGGAGTCAGCCAAGAGGGTGCCACAGATAGAGAGGTACGCTGCCATTCCCAGGCCTTCTTTCTCACTGTCGCCAATTGTGTTTTCACCACCAGTTTCCCACTGGTTCACGTTCATGTTCTCCTGGACGTCCATTAGTATGCTAATGACAGTGTGTGAGTGTGTGTGAGTGTGTGTGTGAATGGGACGACAGAGAGGAATGGATGACGAGAAGTAGTGAGGAAGAAAAGCGGAGAGAAAGCTTGTCTTCCTGTGAAATTGCCTTTGTGTGTCAGATGAATGGCTGGATGGGGGAGGCTCTCTCAGCCTGCCGCCACGCTGCGCTGACAAGTGAGCATTCCTGAAGAAAACAGGGAAAGTAGAAGACCTCCCCATCCCCGCCCCTTCAAAGTGATGCTTTTTTTCTGCATGGACCCATAAGGAACTGCTGTGTGGCGGTGAACTTGGGCTGCCGGCTTTGGATGAAGAATCACATTGTATTATTAAATCCAGGGGCAAGAGAGAGGGCAAGCTTTTGGTATGGAATTATTTCCAATAAATCTCAAGGATGGGGTTGGAGGCAGGCATTCAGTAATCAATAATTCTACATTATTAGACTAAAGTCTTAATGAGGATTTGTCTCTCTATTATTACATTTGAGCAGTAAGATATGGAGGCCTTATTTTCTTTGTATTTTTGCCTTTATTTCAGTAGAGAGGTGACAGGAAATGAGGGGGAAGAGACAGAAAGAATGAAATGCAGCGAATGTCCCCAGCCTGACTTAAACTGGGGACGTCTTAAACCTTCAGGCCATTGTGGTGCCATAAGATGTGGAGGGCCTGTAACAATAATTCATTTAGAATCTAATCTATTTTTTTACACCACACCTGAACCTCATGATAAAAACCTGCTTCTAGCTGACAATGCAAGGCAAGGCAAGGCACGTTCATTTATATACTACATTTCAACAACAAGGCAATTCAAAGGGCTTTACAAAACCATTCAAAGCATTAAGACATAGTGCCAAAGAAACACATTATAAAATGACATTTAAATACATGTAAAAACAGTCATTAAAGAGTCAAGAGAACAGAGATAAAACAAGCTAAAATAGAATAAGACAGGTATAAAACTGAAACAGAGCTGAGACGAGATGAACACACTCAGATTGCAGTTATCACCAATTTTCCTAATATTAATTGGAATATTTTTCTTATATCGATATACAGATTTGTGACAACGTACAGTGACATGTTTTAGTGAGGTGATGGTCTACCACCAGCCTCCAGAACAGCTTCAGCACTCCTTCTCATAGCATCATCACGCTCTTCCTAAATACAGTATATTCCATCACTCGGTGTTGTGTAACACTGTAATCCGACTGCGAGACAATTGCTTGTTTTATTCCATGCGTCACACACCCAACAGCTGGGAAACCTCACAATATCCCGATTTAAAAAAACAACAAAAAAAAAAACAAAAACATAGCATGTCAGATTTTCCTAGTTTGACAACAGGACCCATAGGAGCACAAAGCGTTCTTCCGTACACAACTGTAAAGTAGCAAAGCAAAAGAAGAACGGTGCTTCATGTCTTTCAGCGAACCTGTAACCATGACTGTCACCCTCAGGTCAGGGCCATTACACTGAGCACCCACATACTCACCCTCTTTCCCCATTACCTGGTCGGGTTATAATATGTACTAGCATATCTCTAGACCAAGTCACGGCAAGGATTTATGACTCTGTGCTCACCATATCATGTAGTCTTATCCCAGCATAACGTGCTCCAATATATCTACTATAGCTGGGTTGAGATCTGAGATCATTCTTTATAAGTCATTTAAATGTATCACTAAGCCCTACCAGCAATGATAAACAATGTATCTTTATATTTTATAGATGAATTATTGCTTGTAATAGAGTCCAATACTGTGGTAGTAGTAGTGTTTTTTTGTTTTGGTCAGCTTTTGTTGCCTCTGTTTTTCATCAGTGTAGCTATTATATCATGTTATGACACGAAGCTGCATTAACTTAGAGGCTTAATGCTTTTCCACCTTTAAATACTACACTGATGCAGCTGTTAAAACACACCCGCTTACTGTGTGTGTGTGTGTGTGTGTGTGTGTGTGTGTGTGTGTGTGTGTGT
>CALSBV010011267.1:1923165-1969680 GCA_943590825.1 Bovichtus diacanthus | reverse complement strand
TGTGTGTGTGTGTGTGTGTGTGTGTGTGTGTGTGTGTGTGTGTGTGTAGCTAACTGGCGTGCCAAAACAAAGATACCTGCGTAATTAATTGTGGTATTGGGAAATCACTTGTGAAATATTTCTAACTTGCACAAACACGTGTCTACCAGCATGTGCTGTGTTGTCCACATGCATGTCCTCCTCTTGCACACATTTTCTATGATGTGTTACTGACTGGTGCACTGTGTCATGAACTTCATCTGGCTTTTTATTTTCTGTCCTCAGCTTATCCTGTGTATTCCCAGGGTGAAGCCCATCCATTATATGCGTGCTCAGATGTCCTTTATGTGCCAGGGTTCAGGAGTAGGCCTGTCTGTGTCTCTTAATTGGTCCTATGGGAGTGAGGACAAGTAAAGAGGCAGCTGCAGATCTGAGAGCAGAGCAGCGACGCTACTGTCTGTCAGGACCTCTGATCAAGGGTCCTTGTTCTTCCTCTGCCACCGACACTGTTCCTGCTCATTCTGTCAAATATGAGCGCTTTGTAGGGTAGCATGTAAACGATGAGAAACACAAAACATTTCACATAGGATGTGAGGATGTGAATTTAGCATTCATAGTTTTAAACTGCTGTGTTAAACGGCTGCAACAGGAAGTGATATTTTGGTATCTTCATGGCGGTGAAGTGTGTCTCGCTTCCTGTGTGTAGGTGGAAACAGTGTGTTTGTGTGACGTCGACAAGTTCTCAACCCCTTCCTGCTAATGACAGGCAGCATTATCTTTCTCTCCAAGATCACGCGCAAGAGACGTGGAATATAATCTGCCGTCCATGTCAGAGATAGAAGGATGGACTGAGCATTCATCCTTGTTGCTGCTGTATCTCTCCATTTAAAATATCACCTTGGTTTCAGGTTCATGTTACTGAATGGCGTATATCTCTTTCCATTCTTCCTGTTTTTGAGAAAGCGTGTCCAGCTTGTCATAATACATGACTCAGTCATACTATCACTATCAGTAGCTGTGTTTTAAGCAACATTTTTAAATGTTGCAAAAAAAGAAATGCAAATTAGGTGCGTTTCTATCAACTAGTTTGGAGCGAATAAACTTGGCTACAGCGTAGTTCAGAATCTGAATCAGAAATTATTTATTTGTCCCACAGCGGGGAAATTTACAGTGCTACAACAGCAGAGGGACAAAAAGGCAAATATAAAATAAGTAGTAAGTAAAAATAAGAACACAACCTTAGTAAAATAAGTAGCAGCATAGTAAAGTAAGTGAACATGTGAGAGTAATACAACTAGCAGCCAGTAATAACAGTAATACATAGTAAAACGGATGTATTGCGCATGATGTATTGCACAATAATAAATAGTAACAGGGTGTATTGCACATGAGCGGTGGAACAGTGGTGTCACATTCCGTATTAGTGTGTGGTGGTCTACCAGGGGCCGTGTTGGTTGTACAGTCTGACCGCTGCAGGAAGGAAGGACCACCGCAGTGTGACAGAGCAGGCTGTCACTGATGGAGCTGGCCAGTGCTGACAAAGTGTCCTGGAGGGGGTGGGACATGTTGTCCAGCAGGGACGACAGCTTGGCCATTATTCTCCTGTCTCCCACCACCTCCACAGTGTCCAGAGGGCTCCCCAGGACAGAGCTGGCCTTCTTTACCAGTCTGTTGAGTCTCTTCCTGTCAGCAGCCGAGATGCTGCTGCCCCAGCAGACCACTCCATAAAAGATGGCTGATGCAACCACAGAGTCGAAAAGGTCCTCAGGAGTGCTTCCTGCACGCCAAAAGACCTCAGTCTCCTCAGCAGATAGAGTCAGCTCTGTCCTTTCTTGTATAGAGCCACAGAGTTATCTGACCAGTCCAGTTTGTTGTTCAGGTGAACACTCAGGTACTTGTACAATTTTACAATCTCAATGTCCGTTCCTTGGAGGATCACTGGTGTGGGGGGAGAATGGCCTTCTGAACTCCACCACCAGCTCCTTGGTCCTGTGTAAGTTCCCTGTACTCCCTATCGTCCCCATCAGAGAGGAGGCCGACGATAGCAGAGTCGTCGGAGAACTTCTGCAGGTGACATTTTGTTGTGTTGTGGGTGAAGTCTGCAGTGTAGAGGGTGAAAAGAAATGGAGCCAGAACCGTTCCCCTGGGGGGCCCCCGTGCTGCAGACAATTGTGTCTGACTGACACTCCCGGGTCCTCATGTACTGTGGACGGTTGGTGAGGTAGTCCAGTATCAAGGTGGTGAGGTTGTGGTCCACCCCCACCCTGTAGCTTGTCCCCCAGAAGCAGGGGCTGGATGGTGTTAAAGGCACTGGACCAATCAAAGAACATGATTCTCACAGTGCACCCAGCCCTCTCCAGGTGAGAGAGGGATCTCTGCATTCGATAGATGACAGCATCAGCCACCCCAGTGCCATGCTGATAGGCGAACTGCTGCGGGTCCATTGGTGGTCTCACAAGGGGCCGAAGGTGTTCAAGGACCAACCTCTCCAGGGGTTGGGGCTATATGCTTGCATGGCTGTAATCCGCCAGTAAACAGTGTAGAAGAGGTATAGCTTGTCAGGAATTTCTTTTTAATTGGGCAAGTTTCAATAGTTTTTTCATGTTAGCTAGTCTGGCTAGGCTAGCTGTTTCCCCCCTGCTTCCAGTCTTTGTGCTAAGCTTGCTAACAAACATCCTGATTTCAGCACCGTACTTAACACAAAAACATAGTTGATGTACATTTTCTCATCTAACGCTGGGGGGAGAAACCCCACATGTTTCCCAAAATGTAGGTCAGTAAGCCTGCATCTGCCTGGCCTACCTGTCTCTTCAGTCTCTAAACAAAACTGAAGGGAGCAGGAACTTGCATATAGTGACAGATATGTTTAGATTAGGAGAAATGAATTAAGAGCATGCAAGCATGTACTTTCAAGGAAATACATCAACATACAGCCCAAGGACAATATTGTAAAAATGTGAAATGACTCCTCATAAATAAACAACGCAGATATTTTAATGAGAAGCCTAGAAATAAAGCTGAGGTCAGTTCCAGATCCACTATCCTCTGTCGCAGTATGATAATGAGTGTTCAGATTAGATAAACATGGAAAGATGCAAAAAGGTGATTTTGCATACAGTAGAGGGTTTACCGTATCTACTCAGTTATTCAAATCCACACAGGCAGCTACAACCCTAGTGGAGCTTATTATTCTTAGAATGACAGATGTGCTTCTACCACTGCACATCTAGATCTCTGAGGAGACTTTGATGAGTTCCCAATGAAGCGGGTCAGACTGCACCAATCCTTTTTTCTGGTGTCTTTAGGTTGTTCGCTTCACAGTTATTGCACGTGTGCTTTGCATTTTTCACCTTGTTTATCTCCCACCGCAGAAGAGCCGCACATAAAAGAACCATTGTGTCGGTGCCCTGTCTGCTGTTAGCCAGCCAAAGTGAGTTATATCCTCCAAATCAGCCAGGTGACAGCCTGCCAAATTCAATTGTGGCCGAAACAAATGGCCAAAAAAAGGTACGAGAGGCCGTATTTCATGTCGTCACGCTGTCTCAAAGGGCAGGAATGTGTCAGTATTTAATGGAGGTCATCTCGGTTAATTTATGTAACATCATTGTTGATCTCAGTCTCATGTTAGTGACTCAGAGCCTCGAACTGCACACTCTTCTGTTATGTGTCATGTCTCAGTAGTCACATTGTAATTGGGCGGTGTTCCCAGCTAAGATTGTTTATAGAGAGTAAGTAAGTACTGTAAGTAAAACAAATGTAATACCTACATTTATTAAGGATTAGCTGTTTAATTAGCTAAACTGAATTAGCTAGATTAGCTGAATTAAAATGGGTTGCACACAAACTAGTTAACTAGTTACTTATGTAAATATTATTTGTTACAAAATATTTAAACCTAGTAACTGGAAGGTGTAACTATTATGGTTTCTGACTGAAATAACTGACTTAGGGTTAGGGTTAGGGTTACTTACTGACTATGTTCATAGTTGATTTTCATAGGATGATGCTACAGGTGTTTCCTAGCAACTGATTAACAAATAATTAAAGTTTTAACTAGCTATGGGTTTCTTTAGGTTTTAATGGTGAACACAAGCGGCAACGTCTGGGTCTGAAAAGTGAAGCAAATGCAGAACTACCTTAAACCTGCATTCTTTCTAATGACCAGCAGGGGGCGACTGCACTGGGTGCAAAAAGAGGTCCGATTGTATAGAACTCTATAAGAAAATGACCCAACTTTTCTCCTCAGTACCTCAGTAAACATTTTCCTAATGAGTGTATGGTCTCAATCGCTAGTTTCAAGTCTTCTCTAATACAGCATGATTGGCATACAGCTTCATTTAGTAAATTATGGTCCCATTTAGAGTAAAATGGATGATAAAAAGCAGCAGTATGCTTTAGCTAGTTGTCCGGTTTTGGGTGTTGTACGTGTTTTCGTCTCAGAACTATCTCAGAATATCTTGTTCAGCGTTCGGTTGTACTTAGCTCCACCCTCTCGTGTCACTTCTGGTTCTAAAAAAACAAAATGGCGATGGCCAAAAACCGAGATGGTGACAGCCAAATAACCAAACTTGAGGCTTCAAAACCGTAGTCCACAAGCTGATCTGTGATCTCATGCTGACAACGTCCATTTCTATGACGTATGGTTGCACCTAGTCCAGCAGTCTTCAGTAGGTTGGCTTTCCGCCTCCATACTGATATTTATCATTAACTATTCTGTCACCAAATTCAATCAGTCCTCCAATTCCCTCAATCTTCTTTTCCTCTCCTGACCTCGGTGGCAGATAGAGAGCGAGGGATGTCAGGGAGTTGTCATCACCATGACAACAGTCCAGATTCAAACAAGCATCAGTGAGCTTGTTCTCGTCCCCTCCTCCTCTCTTTTTTTACTGAATTAAAAAGGGAAGTTCATCTGTCACCGTCCCTCTCCAGAGCAGCCCTGACAGTGAGCTGGATAATAGCGGCGCCTCACTGGCACACAGCTGTGCAGGAGGAGCGTCTTCGCCCCGTCGTAAATGCGATTCAGTGAAGATGTCTCTATCCATTAGTTTGTGTCTGAAATCACTCGGCTGCCCGTGCGCCTCAGGATGTTAATGGTTATTAATGAGCACTCGCTGTCTTGTATTACAATGTCAGCTCATGGTACGAGTGTGTTTTCTCCCCTGCGCGTGTCACTGTTGGTTCTTGAGGATCTTCCCAACACCCTAAATCCAAAGATGGAATTCCTCTTTCTTCTTCTTGTGCTCTCTGTCAGCACACAGTATGGAGGTAATAAGCTTAAGAGGCAACTGAACAACGATCGCGTGCTGTGAGTCATGTGCCCCTTACAAGAGCAGTGTGTATTAGCGCTCGCAGCTGTGGGTATGGAAAAAGTGCATTACTTTTAAGTGGCCTGTAACTATTAGCTCTCTGCTGCTCATTAGCATTCCAAGCTTCCTTCCACCTCCTTCATTCAGGCCTCAGCAGCCTCGTCTGGCACAAAGATGCCCTTCATGGCCCTGACAGAAGCCCCCAGACAAGAGGGGTCGAGCTCACCTCATGTTGGTCAATGCCTGACTTTTCCCATTGCGATCAACTGAAACAGTGGCCTCTTTTAATGTATTGCTTCTGAAGTGTGATCCATAGAGAAGTATGGAGAAGATGATGGAAAAAGAAGGTGCAAGTTTTAGCCTGGCCCTGTTTTGTCCAAGTAACTAGCTAATTTAAACGGATAATAGCCAACTCTATCCGGGTTTTTTAAAAAAAGGACACAGGAAAACATAATGGAATTTGTTTTTTATGTTTTTGAGGTGACATATTGGACAAATTGGCTCTTCTACTTTGAAACTGACATACCAGCCAGCTTTATAAGTGGTAAAATGGGAAAATAAAGATGCACATTTCTTAAATGATAAATGTGATTAATTAGTAGATATGATATTGTATATGGTCCGTAAACAAGATAGATTTACCAACATCTTTTACCACTTTGCATTCCTGGGGGTAAAGCATCACATACTTCGTCAGTTTTAGACATGCAAAGCTTTCTAAAGTTTAGCTGTACACTTTTCTTTAAATATATTGATATGATATTGATACTCCTTGGTGCAAAATGAAATGATCTATTATTTACGACCTCCCCTCACTGCTACTTTTAATATAACTTACTGTGGCCAATACTCTGTCACCTGAACGTTAGGAGCAGTTTCTATGGGACAAAGAATCACTTACCAATATATTATTGATGAACACTGGCAGTCTTAGTGGGTGTTGTTCACTACAGCTTTCCTCAGACATGTGAGCAGTCTTGTGGCGAATTGCTCAAACATTGCAGGGCTCTATCAATGTTCCCTCTCTTCAAAGCAGCTTATAATGGTCTGTCAACTACTGAATTTGGACACATTACACATTACACAGGGGTCATTTTTACGTCACCGTAAATAATCATTAGTATGTAAATGAGCCGAACTGCTGTTTGAATCACTTTCATTTGGCAATTACAGGGAAAAAAACAAGATCTGTGTCTGCTAGGTGCAGTGTGGCGAAATGCTTATTTATGCCCAATGGCAATGTTTCAGCCTATGATAACTGTTCACGGGACATAAAATTATTTGGTTGGTTTACCAGCTTGGTTTCATGATTTTTGTATACAAATACATCCAAATCTAAATATATTTCTAGATACCACTAGAGGTAAGAGAGTTTTGTAATTTGGGTGAACTAACCCTTAAGATACCTTCCCAAAAATATCCTGTTTTCATTATTATAGTCTACATGACATTACTATAAACCCTGTTAGGGTCAGTGGGTCTAAGATACTTTAGGAAGTTGTTCCTGAATCATTCCTAAAATTGTCCCTTCCTAAAATCCATCCACAGTTTGTGGAGAGTGTGGATCTGGGAAGAGTCACACATGAATGTTTTAACAGCTTCTCTAGCCTGAATGCAGCTACTAACTGCACCTACTAGCAGTGTGTCCGTGCTGATGTAGCAGCCTTCACAGTGTACGTCCATCATTAACATGTGCTTTTAGTGCACGCATCAGGAACTGCATTGGCCAGAAGTCACTCCTTTGGTTATTATTCACCTCCATAGTAGCCAGCAAGCCACTCTGGTGAAGGGGTTAATGGCAGCACTTAAACACATTTAGGAATACTAAACTCCTTGTAACTCAAGGGCATTAGCTAAAGGGGAAAGCCAGCTGAGTGAGACTAATGCTTGTCATCGTTCATAGTTCTGCTGAGCACTAATGGACCTGAAGCAGCAACACAGACAATACAGACCCTAAATGCAATCTGTAGTTGTTTTATCATTCCTTTCAGTGTGTTAGATGTAGTCCATTTTGTTGCTTTTTATGCCAAAGACTAAAGACTGTATTGCATGATTACTGCTATATTTGAACAGAGGGAAACACACAATACCACCAAAAACTCATTTGTGGCATAGCTCGCGAGTAGAGCGGAACTATTTATGGAAAATATCTAACTGTGATGGTTCTGACAAATATTGTGATTGTGATTAAAATTGAAAGTATTTCTGTAAATGTAATTTAGAGGCCTGTTTGTAGTAAAATGATGGCATGACATTTCACACATCGTCACAGTTTTATTTTTGTTGTATAGAATAATGCAGTTGCTTGTTGTTGAGGCTTTTTTAAACTGGTCAGTATGAGAAAAGTTAACTTCCACATTTAGGCTACTCAAAGTTTTCTATAGAAAATAGACCAATTCAGCCATCATTTATCAGGATTTTACATTGGTGGTATACTAGACATTAATCAGTAATATTGTAATTTAACTGTGGCATTCAACATGTAATCGCAGTAAAGATGAACTGCTGGGAGGTCACATCACAATGTTTGATATCTGACTGTCTACTCCTAATGTTGGTAGCTCTACACAGTAGCTGCTTAAGCTAACATTTAGGTTAGCTTCCTGGACTGACAGGACAAACTTCTTCATTGCACAAAAGTTTGGAGGTCCACATTCAGAGTTTTTATAGTGACAAGTATAACACGATGATATGATATGTTTAACTGGGAGATTTGGATTCCACACTGTTCACCAGCTGTCTGTTATTCATACTCGACAGCTACCTAGCTAACTGCTGCTAGCTTCTTGTGTGAAACCAAAGTGAGGCAATTGCCTGGATCATTCAGGTAGAGAAATTACACTCTTTTGGTCTTTTTCGAACAGCAAAAAGACACTGCCCCTTCCTTATTCTTTAACACTTCAAATTAATATAAAGTGGTGTCTCGTTGTGAACAAAACCATCTTTGGCTGAGCACAAACATACAGACATCGACACCCAGAGACTATAGGCTATATTAACCAGACAAGAGCCAAACTTCTTTTGTTGGAACCTAAAACACTGTTAATTCTGTAAGTTAGTTTTAAAACTGCGAGTCTTGTGATTAAAACATTTCACTCTTTCAAATTGCATTGCAGATATAAAAAATAAAAACCATTCAGTGCTTCTCGTGAGCTGTTTGTTTTTAGAATAGTCAAAGGTCCAACTGAAATTAAATAGCATTTTTTTGTCTGCTACAGCACACATATGTATCTGCTCTGCTAATCACTGTCCTGTGTTCTCCTTAGGAAAAAAAAACTCAGAAACCAACTGTACACCTCATAAATTCATTAAAACACAAATAAAAACAAATTAAATCCCATTAAACCGAATCAGAATACAAACTCCACTCTTATACGTACATTGCCTGAATGTCAGTGCATAACAGCAAAGGGCTGTGCCTCTGCTTTTGCTTCAGCTGCAGGAGAAAGGCAAACATCACTGTGTTCATCCATCACCGCTATCAAGGTTGCTATTTACATGCTAATTTCAGACTGGGAATGCATGCCAGTCACACAAATTAGTCAGCAGGAAGCTTGTTTTTTCTCTGAATCCATCAAGAGAGCTATACACTAACGAAGATGTATAGCTCTTCAAGTCTGTCTCTTTGTCCCACCCCTCCTCTCTTTGTTTTAAACTCAATTTAATTTGGGATAATCAGCAGAAAGATGAGACTGGCTTGTATCTCCTATACTGAAACCAGTGTATACACAGCTTTTTTTTACATTGTTATGACTAGTGTTTTTCTAAATATAAAAACCATACCATACCATAACTATAATGTCCTACATTTTGTTGAGTTTTTTCTAGGACACTCTGTTGTCCAGTCTTGATAATATTTGAGCTTCACTTCTAGCTTTCTTTTTTTTTATTATATCAAGCAGACCACACAGAGCAGTTCCAAGGATGCATTCCAAGGATGAGTCAGTAGTATTTCTTTGAACATTTGCAAATGTCTCGCTTGATTACACCCTTACTGCGTGTGTGTTTGTGTATGTCTTTGCAATTTTCAGATCCTTTCCACCTCCACAGGCTTAATAGACAAAGCTAATTATTTTCCCTTTGTTTCGGTGGTGGAGGATGCTTTGTGATCTTTCAGGCCCATTCGCTTCCCTTTGTCTGATTGCTGTCGCATACATTATTATTGGGATCCCTCCTCAGTTGCTCTCCCTGAGATTTCTTCCATCTTTCCCCTTTAATTGTGGGGTTTCCTTTAGGGAGTTTTTCCCGTGTGCTGTGCGAGGGTCTAAGGACAGAGGGTGTCGTTTCCTGTACAGTCTGTAAAGCCCACTGAGACAAATGTATAATTTGTGATATTGGGCTATATAAATAAACTTGATTTGAAACTTGATTACACACTTGTATAATCATGCACACATTTCAGCACATACACACACACTCGCTAGAGAACCACAGACTGTTTTCCAAAGCAGACAGGCTTTGAACGTGACTGAATGTTCTGTTATAAACTTTTCAAATGTGTTAGCAAACAATTTCCCATTAACACATCCAGCATTTACGGAGCAACACTAGCATTCATTTTGAGTCCTGTCTGTGTCCACCTGCCGAATATTGTCCAATGTTTACTCTGTTTTAGCTCTGTTTTGGTCTCCACCAATTTCGGAGAAAAATATGTAAATGTTCCACGATGATCACCAGCTCGTTGCTAACTGTGCCTGGCTGCTGTTTGGTGCTGGGCAGGAAGTGTACAGTGAGCCGAAAACAGCAGCTTGCTGCTGCTGAAAAGAGGATTGATGAGAGCAGTGAAAAACCAAAAGGCTGTAAAAATCAAATCAAGAAGCTGAAAGAAGCTGAAATATGCTGAAAGATGCTGAAAGAACATAAAAAAAAAAAACATAGACTCCATAAACTCCTTAACATCCTTGTACTCAAACACAATGTGATGCTATTCAATACTGCCTGTGACTGCGTGTAACAGTGTCACTCTGATTCAACACAAATCCTTTTCATCAGTATGTAGGAATCTAAAAACTGACTGACTTGTTTCCTCCTCCTGACCCTCGCCCTGCAGCAGCACGTGCACGGCACAGCGTGGCAGATGGCTATCACTCCCGACCGGTTCCCCTGGCTTTGCTATTTCTGGCTTCCTGATGCGGAGGGCCTATTGTGTAGTCATGATGAAGCATTCAGCATCCTTTTTAATCCACCTAGTTTTCCTCTGTGGTGATTTCCAGCTGTTGCCACTGGGGCACATTGCTGATGGCTTTCTCTTAATTTTAGCACGGAAACACATGAGCTTGTATGCAGCTGTGGACATTTGCGAAGGGGGGAGGTGTTTGCTTGCGTTTTCATTCTTAAAAAATTACGTTTTGATTCTTTAAAGCCCTCAGAAACAATCAAGAACTACTGTTTCAGGTGTCATGTCAAGTATACTATATCACAGTTGCCACACGTGATAAAATGTAGCAATAACAAGTAATTACATGCTGTACAAGTCAGCAAAATTCTGTGCTCCTGTGCGCGATCACTGGAGGTGTGAATGCACGAAATGTCATGCAATGATGACGTAAAAGCTCTGTTTTACTCCTTTTTAGGCCATGCCCTGTGTGTCTGTGTTTTGCTGTGAATATTGGCGTTCAGTAGAATACACTGGAGCCATGCAGCGTGGCCCACATGATATGTGTGGCAGCGAGCCGAGAGGAGCGTTGGACTAGAGAGAGTTTGGCCTTCAGTCATAATGATGCAGCTGCTCTCTCTCCTGGCCTTACTTTGTCTCTGCATGTCTCTCGCTCTCCCTGTCTCAGTTCCTTCCCTTTCCTTAAACAGCAGTCATGAGAAATTAGAGAGAAAAAAAATAGATTCCCTCTCAGATTCTCTTATTCGCACATTAAAGGCACCCGAAGGCAAGCAGGCTGCCACCATTCACTGCTGCTGAGGAAAGCCCTTCTTCTCATCTTAGAAAGCAGAGAGTGATGTACCGTAATTTCTGGACTATTCAGCGCATCTGAATATAAACCGCACCCACTGAATTTTTAAAAAATATGTATTTTGTACATAAATAAGCCGCACATGTCTATAAGCCGCAGGTGCCTTCTGGTACATTGAAACAAATGAACTTTACACAGGCTTTAACGAAACACGGCTTGGAACAAAAATAAATAGGCCTTTAAACGCCTTCAACTTGAAAGCTGCATCATATGCCTTTCTCCGTGTCTTTGCCATGATGAGGGTGACAACATGACCATAATCAGAATCGTGACCATTCATAATGTCCGCTGTTTAAAATGTCCGCTGTTCATAATGTCCGCTGTTCATAATGTCCGCTGCTGAAGACATTCCAAGAACTACTAATGCAATTGAATTTGGTACACTGAATGAAACACCGAGAAATTTCGTAAAAAGTTAATTACCGTAATGAATGGGAAGTTTGAGCGCGCTCGATTTACGTCACATTATGTGACGGTGCTCTGTTTTTTGGCGACATGAAGCTTGTGAAAGTGGGAAAAATCCATAAATTAGCCGCGTCATTGTATAAACCGCGAGGTTCAAAGTGTGGGAAAAAAGTAGCGGCTTATAGTCCGGAAATTACGGTATATGAACTGTGGTCGGGTACCACCTGTTCTGCTAAATGTCTGTAATGTCCTGCATACCAAACAAGATACCTCATGCTTGCTGTTTTCCTTCTTCTCTACCATAAACAAAGCACACTATTCCTGCTTCAATAAGGAGTTTATAATGATCATTTTCTGGCTTCTTTGGTACCAAACCAAGCAAAGTTTTTAAAATGGTGTCCATTTGACCATTTTAACCTCAACATTTGCCTGTAATACTTGCATAATATCTATAGGATTACTGTTTCTCTCTGTCTCTCTCTTGCCGTCTATAAACTATTGGTTAGATGCTGTATGTCCTGTACGTGAATTATTGATGTTGAGGGACTGAGCTGCTGTACTGGAGGTTTTCCGCTCCATTACTGCTCCCCCTCTGGGCCAGGAACTTTACCTGTCAGTCGAGCTCCACTTCGCTCCAGCTATCACAGAGTTCCTGTAGCTATTTCACTATCCCCAGACCCAAGTGGTTCCTGTATAGCTATATTTGTTATCACTGGTCTAAATATAAGTGTAGCTACTCAGTCATGAAGCTTTTTATGTCCATTTCTGGAAAATCAACCTTATATCTTGCGATATATCAGCAAACTTGGTTACTATGGTAACGGGAGTGTTTACATATCACTCTCCTGCCTCCCAAGCAGTGTTAATTTATTATAATAAATAATTAATAACAAAAACTATGACTAAATAGGTTTGTCAACAAACCCATGACTAAGATGATGCGATGAAGACGCACATATTGTTCACGAAAAAAACAAACATTTTAATAAAAAGTTTACCAAAATATCTCTTAGAGATATTGAGACTAAATATTATACAGTATTATAGAGTCAGGATGACTTGGAAACACTTACTTTATTAGGTTACAGTTACCAATGACAACAACAAGACTTGGGAGAAAGAAACAAGGTGATATTTTGGCTAGACTAGATTGACTGAAATGTTCAATATAATCTGAGAACTAAAAAAAAGTTTTCACTGACTAAAATTACATTCAAATAGTTACGATTTTCTTTGACTAAAGTAAGAATAAAATGGCCAGACTTTTAGTCAACTATAACTTGACTTAAAAAAAACAGGTTGAGGTTGAATAAATATGACTAACAAGGACATTTGACGCAAATAAAAAAACAAAAAACAGCTGACAAAATGAAAACTTCTCCGAACATAAAGCATCCTGTATTTATTTTGTCTCATTGAAGCTTGCTAACCATCGGTTTAAAAAAGATTTCAAGCAGTTCTCTGAAAAAACCTGTGTGTTTCTGTAGAGAGGTAAAGGTTATGGGAAAATTACTTAAAACATACAACGACTCTCTTTATGGCATCTCTCAAAGCATTTTCCACAAGAATCGTTAGATTGACTGATGCTCGCTTTCACATTCTGTTTTTTCCCTTTTTTTCTCTAACTCTGCTCTTTTTTTTCTCCCCGTTGTCTCTCAGTTCACTCTCCTCTTTTTGCCCTTTTTCCTTTTAATCTCGTCCCTCTGTTCTCCCCTCTGCTGTCTGCTGTGCTCAACCAAATGTTTAGTCCAATGTCATTTTATCTCCCAAATGTCGGGTTAATGCAGTAGCTGCTGTGATTTTACCTTGTGTTCAGAGGTGCATCCATAATCCATAATCTATTGGACACATGCACACACACATGCATCCCCTCACTGTCTGAGACAGGCTGTGTGTGAGCAGCTCTGATGACTCAACAGGCTGACCTGTCTAAGCCGTTTCGACCTTTCAGAGCATGGTACGTGAGGAGCGGAAGGTCATTGTTTTGTCTGAAGAGGAGCTGTTTTTATCTCTGTCAGGTCAGTCAATACAGCCATGAGTCATGACTGTATATAAAGCCTTGAGTTGGCTTTAGTTGTGGACATAGTTGTGGACATTCCTGAAACGTATATGTATTTTGGCCAAATCAAGAGAGAATCACTGTAGGAGAGTGAAATCTGCCTTTAGGCATTTTAGGAGCTAGCCAAGCTATTGTTCTGTAAAGAAAATGGGCTCAAAATGAGTGTCAAAAAAAATCAGTCAAGAGCATTTAGCATTTGCCCAGAAGGGCCTTACAATGGACAATGGAGAAAAAAACATCAGCTAAATGAAATGTAATGTAACAATGCATCTTCCCAGTATCTGTTTGTGTGTGTTGCTGCCAAAAAGAAGGGGACTGGGGTGCACTGTTGTCACTTGGCTTTGTGTGTCTGCAGGGGTTGGGTGGAGGGTGGGGGCTCCCACGGCGCTCCTCAGAACTGGGTCATAGGGATTAATTTCCTGGCCTGGTTGATTCAAGCTAATGGCAGATTAGCATGGGAAGTTTCACTTCCAAAACAGCCCCTCCACCCTCAGCCAGGACTGGAAGTGAAAGCGGCATGCTGCTTTTCACACCCCGGGGGCCCCAGGAATGTGTGTGTAGAGTGATGCTGCCCCTATTTTGTGTATACATATGCTCTCTGTCTGACTCTCTGTTGACCATGTGTGGCCATCACAGTTACAGGTCATTATGAGCTGGCAATGGCCACAAGAATATTTAGATGTATCATTGGTCAAAATAAATCCTTATGATGTAGTAATAGTCTGACACAGCTGAGAGGTTTGGCCAACCGATATTTTTCTAGTCAGTCCAGTGTTTTCAGACTTCACTTACATGACTATGTAACAAAAAGCTATAGAATATTAGCATATTGCTGATTATACTCCTTCCTTTTGAAGATTCTAAGAATTGCTGAAATTGGGAAACATTGATGGGTATTTTTCTGTACTTTCTGACAATCTAGTGCTTGGATGATTAATCAGTTAATTCAAAGAATAGTCATCAGATGAATCAGTAATGAAAAGGATTGCTAGTTGCAGACCTTATCCTAAGGAACAGACTTTGCTCCTGTGAAATTGGAGGGTCAGGTTCAAATCCAGTTAATGATGTATGTTGTATGCCATTCACTGGCTCCCATCTGTCTCCTTCCAGTTGACTGTTCAGTAAAGAGGAATAATAAAAAAGCCAGTATGTTTCTTTTTGTCTCTCTTCACATTACTGTCCAACCTTTTATCGCTATTGTGTTTGGGTGTTGCTGGCACAATTCAACTTTTTAATGTGCTGGAAGTGATTTTAATTAGGTTTCTTACAGTGTCTACAGGATCTTTATCTCCTCCCTTCTCCACTTATTCTGCACCTTCTGTGCTCGTCTATTTATCAACCTTCCATCCCCTCCGGTAATGCCAGCAAAGCCTGTCTGAAGCTCTCTGAGCTGTGCAGTTGCACCATACACCGCACAGTTAACTGCTATTTCTTTTATGTCTGCCGAAATTAAAGCCCTTCTAAATTGCATTCAGGGATCCAGATTTTGTCCTCTCAAGATTGAACATTTTGGCAATTTTTCTATGGTACTGTATTTTGATTGTGGTACTAGGTTTGAATGTTATTAATCTGCTCATTTTAGCAGGATAGTAGTATCATCAATAAGGAGTCTCACAAATATTCTATTGCGCTAATCCGAAAAGGGTTTTATAAGAGCATGTTAGCCTGTGTACAATACAATACATATTGTATCATTTCATAAATCATAAAGTCCCCATGACTCAAGAATTCTTGAGTCAGCTACTCTGGGAGTTTCCACATTTTGTAGCTCTGCATTGTTTCTTCAGGGGATGTTTTCATGCTCAAGAGGATATTATGTCTGCTAATGTGTAGCTACGGCTGACCACATTACTTCTCTCTCTCTTCCTCTCTTGTTCCCTATCTCCTCATTCCTCTCAACATTGACAGTATAGAAGAAAACAGTACTGTCAAAACAATGACATTCTATATCAAAACAGAAGAGCCTACTTGGGTCATTACCAACCGTCTCTTCTATGTTTTTATAAGGTATTGGAAAGAACGTCATCTGCGACCGGACAGCAACGCCTCTTGATGCCTTCCGAATGATGTCAGCGGCCCAGTACTACCCCAAGTTGCTGAGCATTATGGGAAATGTGTTGCGTTTCTTGCCCGCATTTGTTCGAATGAAGGAGCTGTTAGAGGAGGGGTACATCGGGGAGCTTCTGGTCTGTGAGGCCCAGGTATGAAAAAAACTATGAATGCTTAATTTTTTCAGTTGTCTTCTTGCCATTTATGATAGTGACACAATGTGATACTTTCTCTTGTGTCTTGCTCAAAGTCACTTTAGCGGCATGGGTACTTTCTGACACAAGATTTGATCTCAGATACCACCCTAACTATTGAAATGGTATGTTCTTTGTTGTCCTGATCCTATTCAAGTGAAAAAAGACCTAATACGGTATCAAATCCTCTGTGTCCTAAAGGTCCACAGCGGAAGTCTCCTGGGGAAGAAATACAACTGGAGCTGTGATGACTTGATGGGAGGCGGTGGTCTGCATTCGGTGGGCAGTTACATCATTGACTTGCTTACGTTTCTGACTGGTCAGCGTGCATCAAAAGTCCACGGCTTCCTCAAGACCTTCGTCAAACAAACGGATCACATCAGGGGCATCCGCCAGATCACCAGCGACGACTTCTGCACGTTCCAAATGGCACTGGAGGGGGGCGCCTGCTGCACTGTCACGCTCAACTTCAACGTACCCGGAGAGTTTCGGCAGGAGGTGATCGTTGTGGGTACGGTCGGAAGGTTAACGGTCACAGGGACCGACCTGTACGGACAAAAGAACAGCGGGGGTGGAATAGGCGGTGGAGGTCCTGAACTCCTGCTCAAAGACAATACGCCTCTTGAGAATGCTTCCTTACCAGAAAAGGCCTTCAGTGATATTCCGTCCCCGTATCTCACCGGAACAATCCGCATGATCCAGGCTGTGCGGCAGGCCTTTCAGGACCAGGACGACAGGCGGACATGGGATGGGAGGCCTCTGACAATGGCCGCTACATTTGAGGATTGTCTTTATGCTCTTTGCGTGGTGGATACCATCAAGAAATCCAACCAGTGTGGAGAGTGGCAGAACATTGTGGTGATGACAGAGGAACCGGAGATCAGCCCAGCCTATTTGATCAGCGAGGCCATGCGACGGAGTAGGATGTCACTCTACTGTTAGCATTCGGCTGATGGGCTGACCCCTTTAAAATGGCTGAACGCCTGTGTTACCCTTAGCTGGAGGTGGCACCAGAAAGGCCTAAGTGTTGTTGGAACTTTATTCATAAATCTTCCGAATTCAGTTTTTAAAATCATCACCCGTTCATTTTTAATACTGTCAATTCTGTATTGCTACTGTTACAGACAGAGAGGTTACACCACTATGATACAGAGAGTTATGGTTTCCTAATACCCTGTCTAGGCAGTAAAAGAAAGGCAATGTGATGAATAATCAAACCTTTATTTATGAGGAAGCCTTTTCTGTTTTCCCTTTTGACGGAAGATTTGAGTCCTTCCGGTGAGACGTACTCGTAAATGAAATGCATACATACAACAGAAAGATATAGTTCGACATTGGAGGCAGATCAGGGAGTGAAACAAATGCTACTGTGTTCTGCTTGACCATAAGGGTATTGCGGCTCTCATCCCTGCTTCTCTTCTATATGACTAGGTCTGGAAGACAACACCTTACACTGTGGGTCCAAAACGTGGACAGCCAAGGAAGAACGATTGTCCTCTCAGTTAAAACTGTGTCGCTGTATTGTTGCTGTAGTCTGAAGTACTTGCTAGTTTTAGCAAGTGAATGTTTAAAAAAAAAAAAAAATCAGTGTGCTTGGTACCCTCAGTCTGCTTTGTATGTTTCCTCTGTGCGTGTGAAAACAGGAGAGAAAATTAATCAATAGATTGGCTTGTAGGTTTTTCAGAGGAGTTTACCTTCTGGTTTATGTATGCAATATATCCAGGCTGTAGTCTGCAGCAGAAATACTTAACCTTCCACCTGGAGTAAAGGGTTAAAATACACTATGGTATGCCTTTATGCAGTTACAGTAGCCTGTGTATCAGTTTGCAAGTCCTGTATGAGTGGCCAGTGCAGTGACACTTGATGTTCTTCTTATTTATTTCATGCTTTTTCTACTGTCATTAAGCATGGCCATGAAATACACTGAACTCTGTGTGGTGTGTGCATATCTGTACTGAGCCTTAAGTGTGGATATTAATACAGTCTTGCACTAATTTACGAGTGAATGCTGAGCAATATGGAGGGTTTATCCCAATATTGCAGTGTTTTGGGTCACACTTGCCACACCTACAGCAAGACTGGAAACATTTCTGTTAAACGTAAAGGCTGGTGTTATTCTATGTTTCCCATGAACATGTTCCCTACTCTTGTCTGTGGCAGTCCGCCCCAAGCCCTTTGATTTTTATTGAAGATTTAAACAAATGACTATGTTTATTGTCAAAGGTGTCACTCATAGTAATGACCCCCAATGGCTCTTCAGTTCCCCTCAACTCTACGTAGCGTTTTACGCATATTTAAGCTCAATGTTTGTTTTTTTTTATGGCCCACAACTGCTGCTTTAATTCACTCTCAGTGCTCTCATCAACGTTGTTTCCAGGCATGGCAGGCAGCTGTTTTCAGCACCATAAGGTCTGATACACCCACGGTACGCTACTTTACAGCACAAAAGACAGACACAAATATATAGTATAATTTTTTTAAATACAAAACAAAACAAAACAGCTGGGCATTTTTAGCTCACGTTACCCACACAGGAGTGATTAGATAATTTCTTGGGGACTAGTTTAAGATTTTGAGAAATACACATTTGGTGCTCTAGAAAGAAACTATGGAATATCACCACCTAATTAGAAGAATATATTAGTAAAGAGAGCCGAAGAAGAGCAAGAATTAGAACTAAAGGAGGGATTTGACACAAGAATCAATTTTTTTTTTATTAAATTTTGATTTCAATTAAAAAGGGATGTTGAATGAAATTTTGTGATGCATACAAAATCCCACCTGACTCACAGTGTTTGGATAATTTTTGACACTAATATATCCATTGCAGAAAATTCAACTACTTGTTGTGTTACTACCCGTCAGTCACAAGAGAAAGCTAAAACAAACCATCAGAAATATTTGCAAATCCAGTTTGACTAAAGGTTTGGTATCACTCAACACAGGTGAGAGAACAGCACCGACCTAAACATTGATTTTTTTTTTTTTTTTATGCATCTCTGTTCCCCTGTGTGGTTTCAAGTTCTTAAACTCTGCTGAAATACTATGTATGTAACGACTACTGAAAATGTACATATGAAAATATTACAAAGCAACAATATGCGTTTGTCTAAAGAAATAAACACAAACTGTATGCATTTTATTTGTAAAACCAAGGAACTGGAACACGTTTCGATGAGTGTTAAGGTATTTATTCTTTGTTTTTGCTGTTATAGTTCTGTGGACTGACCTGCAGTGTATTTGGGAGTTAACAGCAGACTGAGTCCTTGGATCATTCAGCTCCTTATCCCCATCTATAAATGATTGATCAAAACGCTCTTCTTTGAACACTGTTATAAAAAGCTTTAGGTTTTGCTCTTAAGATGCAACATAAATCATCACAGCCGTAATCAAACATAACTACACTGTCATCCAGTGACAGTCATATGGTATCTAACAGTAATGTCTGACCCCTGTTATTGTTTACCGTGTTGATTTAATGTGTCACATCATGCTTTGCTGGCGTCAAGACACATTACAATTCATGCTGGGGTGCGATCAGCTGAAGTTACAAATTTAAGGAAAAAAACTAAGTAAGCTCTGAGTCCAACACTGATAAGCTATCACTCTTTGAGATAACTCAAGTTATATTATTGCGTACTAAGCGCCTTATCAAATCTGCATATAGACTTTCCCCCTTAGTCTGACAACAGTTTTTCAAAATATTAATGATTTAAACCTTGACACTCGAGTTCCCTCTTATTATTTAATCATCATTTTTTTCTCTCTGTTCTTTTATGATAAGCAGTGTGATGAACCTGAAGATTTACGAGTCAGGATGTCTGAATTAATGTCATGATTTCAACTTGAATTAATGTCTAAGCAACCTCATTCAGAGGGCACTATGCAGACGCTGGATAGGCAGGCACTGTATAGAAGAAAAAAAAGAAGAAGAAAGAATTGATCTGGGATCCAAATCACAGTTCCTAGATGTGATCATCACATGGTTGTTTTCGTTCCCTCATCAGGCCTGTAAACATACTTTATTACTGTGTGATTTATGGCTGTGTGCTGGAATAGCCTCGGCTGATGTCTGAGTCTGATTTGGATGTAAGTTATCTCCCACTGGTCAACTGATAGATGTGTACAAGGAATCTTAGGTGAGAGGTCGGAGTTGACAAGGAGATAAAGTCTGTGCCCTGAATCCCCCTTTAACCCTAAGAATGGTTTAGTCCATTGGTAATCATACCCTTTAGGGTTACCGGGTTTCACAAAACAATGGAAGGTTCATTGTTTGTTTCTGGCAGCTTCACCACTAGTATCTATTTTATGCCATAGCTATTAGTATTTATCAGTAACACTTTATTTGCAGGTACTCATTTCTAAATAAATTCCTGAAAGTTTCCTGGAAAGCTTTACGTAATGTGGTACTAATTACAGTTAAAATACAGACAGTCCTGAGACTGTTGAGTTTATTATTGATTTCCAGAGTTTCCAAATGATTAATCATTCACTTGGAAAATGGAATCTTCATATAATTGTACGTTTGTCTGTAGACCCATTTTAAATGTCTGCATGCTCAGTCTCAAGGTTACTTAGAATTTGGAGAATAAGTGTACCAGCGCATCACTTTCCCTAAAATTAATAGAAAATCATTCAGTTATTTCAAGGAAACAGTTGGAAATAATAGGAATTTACGTACCTATAAAATAAAGTGTTACCTTTTCACTACTGTATATTTGAAAACTTAAATAGAGATGCGGCCATGACACAAGTCCCTGTTCAGAATACTTGCTGTACCGGTGCTGCTTTCAGCTCCACAAGAAATTATTTGGAAAATGATGCAGGGTAAATGCCGAAGAGTATGTTTGATGGTCTCAAATGGTTTTCCAGTGATAAAACTGTTCTTGTTATCCCCTGATCCACCATCTGTTGTTGGCCCGTGGCGACATGGTTTACAGTGGTTAATTACCCAGACCTGCACAGGTTTTGGCGTCTGAGTGTAAGGATCCTCTCACAATAGACCCAGTATGTTTAAATCAGCTTTGGTCTCATGCTAAAATTAAATGAACTATATTTAGCCTCCCATTGGGTGAAAAGATCAACAGGGACTCATACCATTAGCTTAACCAGACCAGAGTTCTTTCAAGTGTCTGAAATGTGGATTTACTAGCAGTTTGTGTAGTTATAGGTTTATCCATGTCCATGCAGAGCCATTCTCCTCCTTGGAGATGCAATTAAACTGCTCAGCAGACACATCCTTAGCCAGCTACCCATGTAGTGTGGTAAATGTGTTGTCAGCATCTGCTTCAAATTAGGATCATCACAAGACCAGGGCTTTTCATTTCAGCAGATACCTGGCAGAATATTGAAACACAAAAGTGCAGCAATTTAATTTACCCTTTCTTTGGTGTCATTATGATGCTGACAATGATAGGGATGCAATATTCTCACATCACAACCTTAATACGTATAACCCTTTACTGCTTATTAGTGAACCAACCCCAGCTATGCATAGACTCACACGTCAGTCTGAAACAGATGAGGCAATATCTGAAGTATTGAATATTTAATGAGTGGGATTCTAATTAGCTGACACAGAGCAGTATGAGGATTTCATACATTTTAAATTCATACATTGACTGTTTTTTTTCCGTTTTCCTTTAAATGTTGAATCGCTGAATATTTAATTGTTTTATACGTTTTGAAAAGTTCTCATTGGTCATGTTCAGACATGAAATTGTTGTTGAGGTGATATTATGATGTATGCAAAAGAGAACTGTTGACAGGGAAGCTCATGTTTCCCAAAAATAGAAATGCTTTGCTTTATGGACTCATCAATCATCTAGATTTCTTTTTTTTTTTTAATTTCTTTTTTTTTTACCATTGAGTTTGCTGCTTGTGGCCTGTTAAGGATGAACCGGCTTCAGAAAAAGACATTGCAGAAAATAACAGGAGTTGCACCAGTTCCCACATTGCATTTTGACTTTTTTGTCAGTCAGTCTTGGATATGAATTGCTTGTTCGTGCTTTGCCAGCATTCACAAACTGTTCAGGAAAGGCTTCCCCTTACTGAGGGAGAGAAGGGTGGAGGAGGTGGGACGGGCTAAAAACTGTTCGTTTTGGAGACGAGCAACCTCAAAGAGGTGCTTCTTCTGCCCTTAGAGACCGTTACTTAGCAACGTTGGCAAAACTAGGTCCTTTCTTGTTTTTCTTTTTTCTTCCCTCATGCAGTAACACACTACCCTCACTCCTCTATGTCCACACCCCTCTTTCTTTCACACAATCTTCCTCTATTTCTCCTCCTCTTTCTCTGACTGACTGGTCAGACTGGACATGGTTTACAATCAGTGTTGAGAAAGGTAACGGTTTTCAAACTGCTGTTCATTGATCTGTCGTTTCACGTTTCTCACAGGGTAACCCTCTGGATCAGTTTTTCTCTCTTTCTCCCCCTCTCTCTCCCTCTTTTTCTTTCTATTGTGAGTCAGGTTGAAGCCTGGAGGAAAAGCTCACTGGTGCTTCGTCAGACCTTCCCCCCCCAAAACATTTACTCTTCTCTTCACATAGTAGCCCCGGCAGGAGTAACCAAGGCAACCCCTTTAATAAAAACTAATAATACAGGTTGTGAATGCCTTTCCTCAGCTGGTTTATGAATGCTGACTCTTGCCATGTCCTGCTGTACCCTCAGAATGTTCAAATTACAGTATGTACAGAGGTCCATGCGTCCACAATATACATACATAACAATAAATATTGGATATAGTCACACAATACAGCATCGAGATGGATATTTGTTTTTCTTTGAACATTCAAACGCATATTTATGGGTCTTAATCTAGAGAATGTACTTAATGTAGGAATTATTTATATTTTCTATCCGTTAAGAAAGATATGCCATTTTTAGGAGGTCTGTCTGTGTCACAGAAATAAAAGTCCCTCTGAGTTCTCTGCGTGCTGTAAAGTGTGACGGTGCACTCATGCTAAATCACCTCCTCCCCTCCCTCTTTCTTTTTGGATTTACTGTGTGACTCCCGCCTCAGTGTGTTACTGTCTCATCTCCCTGCACCAGTGTTCGGCATTGATTGAATGTATGTGGATAAAGGTGTGTGTGTGTGTGTGTGTGTGCAACACGGTTTACGGCTTCAGCACTTGTCTCATGCTGTAGTTTCTATGGAATAAAAAAATATGTACATCCATAATGACTCTACTTTCGTTTTCTTATTTTGCATCTTTTGGTTACATAATTGATGTGTTTATGCATGTGGGTTCAATGAAGAAAAAAAACACCTGCTAGAGATTTTTTTGTTACATCTTATTAAAGTAATATTGTGAGGATATAGAGTCCTTCAGCTTCTCCTTGGCTGCAGACAACATATGCAAAGCTTCTGCTGACCCCTGCTGGCTGCCGTAGATGCTACACATTATATCCTTCCACTGCATAGTGTTGCCCTGAGGCAACAGAAAGTGACACCCTCCCATTTATAAATATTTACATTTTTACATGTTTGATGAGATGATTCTGATGAATCAACTAAAGAGATGAATGGAGTATACTGTTGCATTTTCATGTGGGAATATATTTTTATGAAGCAGCTACATGTTGCACAGTATCAGGTAGTATATCTCACCATTTGCCATTTTTCCTACTTTTGGTTTTTGTCTGGTCTTCTTTTGTTATAAAACATGTATAACCTCAAACACTGTAATGCACAATCATGTTATATACATCTTTTTTTCAGAACAAACTGGGCTATCGGTATATATGAGCTAAATACAAAAGAAAGAAAAAGCGGTACATTTAATCTCACAGATAATTATTCAAATCACACATAGTACAAGATTGAACAAGACTTTTGGCTTTTAAAATATTTTTTTAGTAAAATCCATCCCCCTGAGTAGGGGGAACAAATAAACATCGTAACCAACACAGATCAAAAAACAATTTACATTTCCTTTTTTTGTCTAAAAAGTTAATTGTTGCCAAAAGAATGAGGGTTTTTTAAATATACATTTAAGGATACATGGATTAAGGAATGTCTTGAAGCCCTAAATTATATTTGTTATTGTAATTCCGAACGCATTTTAAGAAAACTGGGTGAACTATATTTTCTACAATTTTTTTTATCAACACCACCTCCTCGCTTGGAAATTATGTTACACACATAACACCATTTTCTTATCAGAATTTTATATTAGGCTATTGAAGTTTATTTATGCCAGATTTCATTCCAACGTTCTTCTTCTTCTTCTAATCATTATTATTGTTATCATTTGTCCTTCACAATAAGAGGTTATGTAAGCAGTGCATACAGACACACTTACGTCCGGTTTGATTCGGTCTTACTCTACGCAGCTGAAGTTCTGATGCGCTGTAACTGCCATGTTCAGATGCACCAACCTCAGTGGAATGTATTGGTAATCTTTTGGATGCGAATACATTTGAGATATAGTCCAACACAGTTTCCTAGTCATCTGTAAAAGGAGCTGAGTAGCATCTCTGTGAGGGGCGCGGCCTCCCTTCTGCTGCTGTCTGCTTTCTGAGACTGAAACGGGAGGACGGAGCGCTCCATCTATCCACAGCGGCGGATATGGCGGACCCCGCAGCGGAGACCACCATCAAGGTGGTGTGCCGTTTCAGGCCGCTGAACAGTTCGGAGGTGGCTCGGGGAGACAAGTACGTCCCGAAGTTTCAAGGGAATGACTGTGTGCAGATGGGGGTGAGTGTGTTTCTCTGTTCACAGCAATATGTTCAGAACATGAACTCAGCGCTCCACTTCTTCCACCTTTCAGGCAGAAACATTGCATATAGAAATAGTGACCTTAACTGTATTAATTATAATGCAAGTCGACACTGTACTTAGTTCTGGTGTTAAAATGTGTATTTTAGTGTCATACATACTTAACACAAATAATAAAAAAAAAAAGGTAAGTTAAAAGCCCTGGTTGGAAACATGGACCAAACTTAATACAACATTCTAGCAATTTAATGCGACTTTGCTCATCAACAATAGCCCAAATAAATAAGGTTCAACACATTTTCTGAATCACTAGGTATTATTTTAGCTGTAAAGAAAGAACATTGTATGCAAAGAAACGATTATTTTATTTGTCTTGCTTGTTACAATGTTTGCACGAAATAAATTAACTTGGTGTTTTAGTGAGTGTGGACCTTTTAGCTTTTCCAGGTGAGTTGATAAAGCCAACTTCTCAAGGAAGTTAGCAGCTGTAATTAAAAGACATCTCAATTATTCATTTGTCAACTTCAACTTTGCGCTGTCAGACTTTTCCCAACTTTAACCAGTGTTGAATTTATTCAGTCAAGCTGAAAAATTACCGTTTTAACTACATTTAATTTGTTTCACCTGTTGCCGACTTCGTGAGCTTCACCTGCACTCAATTAGCTGAGCAGTAACCTAATTGGAGGTTGCTGCTAACCTTAGCAGGCTAACGTCCTGCATAGTCAAGATAATGCTAACATGTTAGCGTGCTATGTTAGCAATAAACATAGGTGAAGCTGACGAAACAAGTTGATGAAAGCCGAAACTTCTGCGGCGCATCCCTCCACTGCAGCTCCACACACTTGTACAATGTATGGCAATGGTATGTAGCTGTTCTAGAGGCTTGAGAAGGACCAACACCTTACTGACATATTTTATGTTGTTTTTTCCTTTCATTTGTCACCCTGAAGTTTAATCTGAGTAAAAGGCTGGGTAGTTTTGTAGTACATATGGCAGGTGTTGCATCTCCCCTTCCCTGGTGATCATTATAGCTGTATACATATTATTAGGAAAAAAATACATTTCCTTGGCAAACTACAGTATAACCCCTGTTGTTCATTACCATTCAAAATGAATGGCTGCTTTGTTCAGAGGTATTGACTTGCAGTCATAGGCCAACTGATAACCAGTTATGTTATGTGGAAAAGTGTTGATGTAGGCCTACATCAACGCCTTTTCTTCACTATTTAGTTAAAGTAACACAATGAAAATCTGTACCAAGATTCAGAATATCATCCACATTTTTTGACCATTTTGAATTTCTTACTGCCAATGGGAAAACGGTATGTTTGTTGCTGATTAGCCAGTAATTTGACAACAAATGTAAGTATCGTTCCACTTACTAGCTATATCCAGAGCTCAGCAAATGGATTTTGCACAGTTGATATGGAGATAGCTCAGTTGTCATCCCATGACTTTTTCCAAGGGCGAGAAAGACATTTCACATTCAAAGAGTTTCATTATTTTTTTTTTATTAACTAAAATCTTAAAATAACTTAAGTTTATGAAATATTTGTGCCTTGTTCATGTGCCATGCCAAAATAATCGGCTATTGTTCTCTCTCTGTGACTCTGATATGACACTATTAACCACAACTCTTAAACATCAGTCAGCCTATAATCAATTTATTACCATCACATACCAATTATTATGAAGTATTCATATTATTGCACATGGTGAATTTAGATACGTTTTTAATTCCCATGCCCCTTGAGTCCAGTTCTCTTATAATATTTTCCCTTTTCAGCGGCTCATGCTGCCTTCTTTATTGACTTGTGTTGCCTAATGAAAGATGCAATGCTACTGCATGATCATTATGTCCCTGAATCACATACATAAGCAATGCAAATGCTAGAAATAATTATTGCCATGGAAATCCATTTACACGGATTGCTTATTATTTGAATGAATTTTGAACACGGTTGATAAACCCTTCGTTTTTTGCATTTCATATTTTGAAGGAAGACTTTGAGAATCTGACATTCAGAATAAAATTAAAATAAAATGGGAAATTATGATTACGGTATGTATAAATTGTTTTAAAGTAATAAATATTATATCCAATATGCTGTACTTACTTTACTTGGATGCTAACTTTTTCTTAACAACGGCCTACTAGTGTCATTAATGGAAAGATTGTAAATGCTAAAATGTTGAAAAACACAAAGTTACACAGCAGTTAGCTAACATTAGCTACCATAAGCCACTTTCCACACCAGAGTGTATCTCTTTAAGCACGGCTGTGTTTTATTGCTTATGAATTCAACCTTTCTTCTGTAAGAAGAAGAAAGTGTCTTTTCCTTTCTCCGAAGTGTCATGGTGTTAAATCAGTGTGCTAGCCATGATGTACATTGTCATTCATTGATAAAGCATAAGTTATAACTCAAAGTACATCCCCTGGCAATCAAATGGGACTTGCACAGTGTACACATATACAAAATATGCTGTTATAGTATTCTCATAAGTTTTTAATTTGTGCCTCCTGCTTTTATTTTGTGGGTATATACTGTATCACAAATTAAAGTATATTACCATAACACTATCAACCCCCCACCTCTTTTATTTTGAAGGTCAGCAGCCCATATTAGAAGTCTTATTGTTCCCTGTATGAATGTATACTGATGAACACTCCTCCAAATATTTCCCTCCTAACAGCTTATTGAATATATCAGAGTTTTGTTGAGTTATGTATGCCTGTTGCTGCAAGGCAATATGGAAATTCCTTATGGCATGTGTTACTCATCACTGCCCCCTCCTCTTCACAGGGTAAACCGTACTACTTTGACCATGTGTTCCAGTCCGATACAACTCAGGTGCAATTCTACAATGCTGTGGCTCAGAAGATTGTCAGAGGTAAGATGTACAGTAGAATACAGATGCAGTCTCAGTGGCTGACACACTAAAACCCTAGAAATACAAGCCTATACCTCAAATGTGTTATTTCTTTGTCTTGATGCGTACAGATGTTCTGGGGGGCTACAATGGGACAATATTTGCCTATGGGCAGACATCATCCGGTAAAACACACACAATGGAGGTAATTATTTAAACTAATAATAACTAAAAATACTAAAAATAGTGACTGAAAAGCCTAAAAGTCTACATGTTTTTTTAAATATAATTGTCTCCTAAAGGGTAAACTCCATGACACAGACATGATGGGAATAATTCCCAGAATTGTTCAAGACATCTTCAACTACATTTATTCCATGGATGAGAACCTGGAGTTTCACATCAAAGTATGTTAACATCTCAGTTATAAACATCAGGAAGTGCACGTCATAACATTGGTTGAGTCTCACTGGAAGCTTTTGCTTTGCAGGTTTCATATTTTGAAATCTATTTGGACAAAATCAAGGACTTGTTGGATGGTATGTTTTAAGTCTCTCGTGGCCTCTTATCATCATCATTGAGACAACATAATACATTTAGACCTGATGTCTTCTTTCCTTCTGCTCCACAGTATCAAAAATCAACCTCTCTGTACACGAAGATAAAAACCGGGTGCCTTATGTCAAGGTGAGACGCATCGGGATTTATTTTTAAGTTGAGAAATGTTATTTTTAGTTGCAGCATTGATTGTTTCTGATGAAGTCACATAGTCACAAGTTGTTCCCAGCCATTTGTAATACATAAGCAATGAAAGGCATAAGAGAATATGATCAAAACAATGGCACAACTGTGATCTGCAGGATAAGAAGAAGGCTACTCCACCAGACTTTCACAATTATTCTGTTTAATGGAATGTGACTTTTTATCTTTCATATTGTTCTAACGTGTAAGTTTTATTTAATTAGATAGACAGAGTCTAAAATAAACTAAGAAAACAATGTAATAAGGTCCCTCTCTCTTTATAACTTTCTCTCTGAAAGCATCAGCTGGATACAGTAAGTCACGGTCTCCTCATCTAATAATTCTCTCTCTGTAAAGCCAACTTGCTGCGGGGTTGTTGAACACAGCACTTCCTTGTGATTGCATGTGTCTCCAGGGGTGTACCGAGCATTTCGTGAGCTGTCCCGACGAGGTCATGGACGCCATAGACGAAGGCAAAAACAACAGACATGTGGCTGTCACAAGTGAGTTCATACACTGAGCGCCTTTAAGGCTGCTGCTCTCATGGGTTCAACCTCACTGAGTCTCCTGACTGCACCGAGACTCTCATCAGCCTAAACAGTGTGTGTGTCTAAGCTACACACATACTAAGACAGAAAAAAGAAGTTGACAATAGGCAAGGTTCATAAAACACTGTGTTTTCAAGTATTTCCAATTCTGGACATTTGACTTATTTGACTAATTGTAGTCTTTGGTGCATCTTCTGATAATCACTAGCAGCTTTGAATGCTGGCTCTCCTTTTTACACAAACCTCGATACGGCTCTGTGACTATGAGTAACAATGCCCCCCTTATTCTGTGTCTGTACCTTTTTTTTAAAATTTTTTATACAGAACAGTGAGGCACAGCCTTGAACAGGCTGTGTGAAAGGGGCTTTTGATTTCACATGGCTTTTTTTTGCGTCTAATATTTTCTCAAATGAAACGTTTGAAACATTGTCTAATCACTAGACATCAGACATTACAAGTGCAATTCAAATTTCCAATGGTAAAAAAAAAAGTTTGAAAGTGTTAGGGTCCTTTTGCCAATAAAAAAGTGACACAAATTAGTTTATGTGTTGTTTTTGAATCAGCTATTTATTTTAAACCCTATTTATACAGGATTACTTTTTATAGAGGTGGTTGGACTATTGTATTAATTTACAGAGCTTCTCTGTGATTTTAATTTCTTGAAAATTCTATTGAAACAGGTTAAAACTGTCTGACTTTGATTTCAAGATTTTCACATTTTGTAAGAAGATAAGAATGTAGTACTCGGTTATACACAGAAATGACTTGATTAGCTGTGCAAAAGTGCAAAAATCAGTTTGCATGTTAATGGACTTGGACAGTTTTATTAAGTAGACTGATTTGAATCTGTTAGAGCCATTAACAATCATGTGTTTTTTACTAATAACCTACTAATTACTATTAATAATCTTATAGATACTAATTATACACAATTAGTATACACTAATTATACATCATTGGTATTATTAATAATTAAAACTGTGTGTGTGTGTGTGTCTGTGTGTGTGAGCTGGGTTGAGATCTGAGATCATTCTTTATACATTCAAAGCCATTTAAATGTATCACTAAGCCCTACCAGCAATGATAAACAATGTATCTTTATATTTTATAGATGAATTATTGCTTGTAATAGAGTCCAATACTGTGGTAGTAGTAGTGTTTTTTTGTTTTGGTCAGCTTTTGTTGCCTCTGTTTTTCATCAGTGTAGCTATTATGTGTGTGTGTGTGTGTGTGTCACATCTGTATGTCAGACATGAACGAGCACAGTTCCAGGAGTCACAGCATCTTCCTCATCAACATCAAGCAGGAGAACTCTCAGACGGGACAAAAACTCACCGGCAAGCTCTACCTCGTTGATCTGGCCGGCAGTGAAAAAGTTTGCACCCTGCACTCGTCTCTCCTCCACCTCTCTCTATCTCTATCTCTTTGCATCTGATTGCATCGACTGCTTTTAAACTTGATTGTTTGACTTTCTCGATATGGACAGGCCTTTAACTCTCATTTCCGTAGCTCTTGAAGGCACAGTTACCTGTATTGACTGGATTTATATAATGACACTTTATTGGCACACTGTTGCTTCCTTTGAGCAGGGGACACTAAAGTAATCTGTCCATCAGTATGAGATGTTAATAAGCAGCACTAAACTCTTCTTTTATTAATCTCCTTGTTTTTCAATGAACAACACACATCCACATCATCCCTGTTACAGAACTTTCTACTGACTGTTTGGAGAATGATGAGCAGATTGTTATCAATTATAATGTTGATTGTGCAGAGTGAGCCTGTCAAATAAGCTTTCTAATGCTGAGAACTCTCCTGTGTTTGTGTGTTTCACAGGTGGGTAAAACGGGAGCAGAGGGCACAGTGCTGGATGAAGCCAAGATGATCAACAAGTCCCTGTCTTCACTGGGAAATGTCATCTCAGCTCTGGCCGAGGGCTCGGTGAGGCAGTCGCCACTCTCTGGGGAATGTTGGGTTTTCAAAGCGATTGGTGCTGTGCTTCCATCATAACAGCCAATACTTAGCGTGTTTAAGAGGAAATTAATTATTAGGATTCTTAGAAAGATGTGTAAACAGTGTCTCAAATGATTTAGAAATTTTCCAGTGGGTCATCAGCTGAGGTTATTGTGTAAATATATATACTCTATGTATATATATATATATATATTTAAAACAATGATTGATAATAATGTGTAATCTAAAATGTATGGCTTTGGAAATGATGACATAATCACACAGTATACCTAAAATGAAATATGGAAATATTGAAGGCTGTGAATAAATGATCTCAGTAGGAACTCCATGTGTCCTGCGGATTCTAATTAATGTCCTCTGTCAGAGCTATGTACCGTACAGAGACAGTAAGATGACCAGAATCCTGCAGGACTCCCTGGGAGGGAACTGTCGGACCACCATGGTCATCTGCTGCTCACCCTCTGCTTTCAATGACGCTGAGACCAGGTCCACACTGCTGTTTGGACAGAGGTACACACTAACACATACACATAACAGTTACTGATAACAAATCTGTGAACCACACTGCATGGAAATCATGGGAATCATTTTAATGTCAGTGACATGAGGCTTATCCAGCATATTGGATCAGTGCATCGCTACTTTTTTGGCAAAACTATCCAACAGCCCATTTGTGTTTTAGACAGCCAGCTTTCACCCATAAAGATTATTCCACACACTGTAAAAGTACAAATGCAATCTAGAATGCATGTCAGGCATTACATTTCCATTGCAATGGTGACAATTAAAAATTGAGTTGAAGGTATGAGATGGGAATTGTAGCAGTTGTGCAAAATTTTTAAAGTAAAATTAAACATTTTCCACAACCTTCCTGAAATTATCAGGCAAAGACATTTTCCACCACGGCAGAGGTTTCCACAATTGGCCTGTTCATGTGGGAGGCCAGTGAGGGATCATGTTCTTGTTTTTGCACCATTGAGTACGAGGCACTGGTCACAGCGCCTTCAGGATGGACCACTGTGCTTTTTAAAGACTAGCCAGGCAATCTGCTTGCTATTTTGCTCACCATCACCTGGCTGGCTGTAGCTTTGTATTTAGCATCCAGATATGACAGTGGTATTGATCTTCTCATTAAAACTCTTTAGAAAGAATAGATTAGAGAGATGGATAATTGTCGCATAGATTGTCCATGCTGTATTTTTAACTATGCTGTTTGTTCTGTACACACGTCACCTATTGCACGTCTGTCCGTCCTGGGAGAGGGATCCCTCCTCAGTTGCTCTCCCTGAGGTTTCTTCCATATTTCCCCCACTAATTGTGGGGTATCTTTTAGGGAGTTTTTCCTTGTGCGATGTGAGGGTCTAAGGACAGAGGGTGTCGTACTTTGTACAGGCTGTAAAGCCCACTGAGACAAATGTATAATTTGTGATACTGGGCTATATAAATAAACTTGATTTGATTTGAAAGAAAGCAAATTTTACCAAAATGTCAAACCATTCTTTTATCGCCCTACTGGAAAAGCTTGCTGGTAACTCCACCTATTTAAGAGAAAACACTTGGTTGTCTGCAGTAAGAGTACCTTTTATTAAGAAATGATTTACATTTGAGACAGCCACACGGGTTGGGTATATCATCTGTGACATCTCTCAGTGATCTAAATGAGCCTGTTAATGATAAAAGGCAACCATCTTTAGGAAAAACCAAAACTGTGACACTGCAGCCTGTCAGCATGCTCTGCAGTGAAACCAGTCTGTGTGGCGTGGCTGCGCTGGTGAAATTACCTTCCTGTCTCACCAGGGCGAAGACCATCAAGAACACAGTGATTCTTAATGTGGAGCTGACTGCAGAGCAGTGGAAGAAAAAGTGGGAGAAAGAGAAGGAGAAGAACAAGACGCTGAAAAACACCGTCACCTGGCTGGAGAACGAGCTCAACCGCTGGAGGAGCGGTAAGGACTACGTTGTCAAATACCATCTCACATTTTTATATGCTACATATGCTGCATTATGACATTCAAACAGAGGCAGGTGAGCTTAAAGGGACCATATACTTATCTGTTAATGTGTCTGAAAAACAAATCAGTTTTATGTGTTACACATTTTAGCTATAGCACAAAAGTATTCACCCTGATATACTCACTGAGATTTGGTATATATTTCAAGGATAATTGACGATAATTGCTCATACTTCTTCATAGCATAGTTTTTATATAGCTTATTTCCCTAGTGTATTTTTCAACCAAGGCAGCAAAATATGTCCGAAAATATAGATTTTTAAAAGCTACAATGTAGGAATCTTCCATATGGTAATGTAATGAAAGATGTGTTTTATAATAGTTTGGATTAGATAAAAAAGCAAAAAATAAAATGAAACTTGTAGAACTTTATCAGTTGGTAATGCTCCAAAGTATCTTTGTCTTTTGTTTTTTTTTGAGCTGAATCGCACGTTGGTCCTATTTTTAAGCTTAAAAAGGACATGCTTAAAGAAAGAGTCCTTTGTTTCCCTTATGAGCAATGACTGGTGTAGCCCTCTTCAGAATGTGCATGATCATGTCTGCCTTACACCAAAAAGGAGAGGTTGATTTTGAGAGCAACAGTGGAGGGAGGGGACACATCACAACCGCAGACACCGGAGCTGATGTCCCTATCTGCTGCCCCCTGCAGGAGAGAGTGTGCCAGTGGAGGATCAGTTCGATAAAGAAAAGGCCAAAGCAGAGGTTTTGGCCCTGGACAGTGCGCTCAACAACGATAAGACAGCACCCACACCTGCCCTCAGCACCCTCCCTGGCGTCAAACTCACAGATGCAGAGAAAGAGAAGTACGGGGCAGAAATGGCCAAGCTTTACAAAGAGATGGATGACAAGGTCAGAAAAATGTTGTAGGAAGATTTCATACAACATCTAAGAAATGTAGTGTTTTTGCACATGCTTGTGGTGTACACACACACACCAGGCATGTTTACAGCTGTGTATTCACCAGTGTGTTCATGCCTGTAATGTGCTTTCATTGATCAAGTCCGAAAAATTTTATTGATCTCAGGTGGTAACAACTAATCAAAGTGAGACCACCTGAAAATGTGAGAGTGAGTCTTTCTGGAACGGACAAAACATCAATGTCGAGTACAATAATAACATAACAGAACTCCTGAAATATTAGATGTGACTGAAGAAATCAGAAATGTGCCATTTTCAAATGAGTCACATCAATATGACATAATAACATAAATCAGTCACTAAAATATCACATATAATAACTTGCACATAACATACAGCCATTCACTGTATATTTACTGATTTCTCAAGTGATATATGACGAAATGCTATATGGTAGATAAGAGATACATGCAGACAAAAAGGTATTGCAAAATAAATGTTGGGCGAGCTACCAGTTACTGTGCATTAAATGAAGCCCCCCCCCCTCAGAGAAACATGGCAAAAGTGGTTCAACTACATCGGAACTTTTAGTTTTTTACGTTGAACCAACTTCATTCCAAGTCAATGCTATTAATAAAAACATATAATATAAATTATTATTATCTCATGCAGAGATATTCTTAAATTGTGCTGCACATAAAGGATTTACACTATAGCAGCTTTAAGTAAAACAATATGTTTAACATTTCACCTCACTAGTCCAGAGATGCAAAATGTAATTTAAAGTCTGTTCCAAACCCAGATCATCTCACATTTATGTCTGATCTATTAACAATGTGAATAATAATGAACTATTAAAATCTAAATAATAGAATGTTAATATGTAATATTATACATAATATTTGTATTTTGATATGAAAATGTTGCTAATATTGCTAGAAAATAACTAACTTTGGTCCTTCTTACGTGTAGTATCTCTATTGGTCAGTAGATGGCGTGATTGACTGCTGTTCAGTATTGCCTGTGGTCGTAGTGGAAATAAATGATGATGTATTTTATTTAATTTTTCCTCTCCCCTCTCCACCATACTCACTCTTCTCCAGGACGATGAGATCAACCAGCAGTCTCAGCTGATGGAGTCACTGAAACAACAGATGTTGGACCAGGAGGAGGTGACACAACTCCCCCCTTCCTTTCCCCTCCCCTACCTTCCCAACATCCCTCCAGCTGTTTCTGCTAGCACAAACCTGCAGGAGAGGTCAGACTGTAACTCACCCTTAGAAAGCAGCAGTGGAGCCATACAGATTGAAAACATGAGTTTTTCTTTTTTCTTTTTTAGCTGTACAGACATATTTTGTAGATCCTCTTATGAACTTAACTCCCTTTTCACCCCCTTCCATTCCCAGGCTGAGCATCACTGTCTTATCTTCACTCCCTATCCTCACCCCGTAGCTCTTAGGCTCCTCCCGCCGAGATCACGACACCCTGCAGACTGAACTTAACCGTCTGCTGGCGGAGAACGAAGCCTCCAAAGAGGAGGTGAAGGAGGTGCTGCAGGCCCTGGAGGAGCTGGCTGTCAACTACGACCAGAAAAGTCAGGAAGTCGAGGACAAAGCGCAAGAGTTTGAGGCTCTCAGTGAGGAGCTGAATGAGAAATCGGTACTTTTTTTATTTTTCTTAATCCATCAGAAATTAGGGCACTGATTACAGTGATCACCATATAGGGTGTGTATTTATTTATGTTATCATTCACCACCAGAGCTCCTTGGCCTCCATTGACACTGAACTCCAGAAGCTGAAGGAGATCACCATCCACCAGAAGAAGAGGGTCACTGAGATGATGTCATCATTACTCAAAGACCTGGCTGAGATCGGCCTCGCCCTGGGAAGCAACGACATTAAGGTTACCAGCCGTGGTGATGACGCAAATTCTGAAATATTCTAGAAACTAAAAATAATTTGACATGTCGGCAGAGCAACAGTGGCCTGTTGGAAGAAAAATGACTTGTTGGTTTTGGTGACTTTACTATAGTAGGTGAAACATCCACTGCCTGTATTACATGTGTCCACATGTGCCACATGTTTCCAGGTAATTGTCTTTGTTTGCATCTTGTTCCTCTAATGTGAAATTGTGAATTTTTTACAAGCTGAACATTTAGCATTTGTGCCAGAAATGAAAAAAGTAGTTTCCAATAGATATTGTGTCATTAGACTAATCAATTAATTTATATAATATATAATCTTTGTTTTATAAGATATCAGTAAATTGTGAATAATGCCAATCACAATTCACCACAGCCCAAACTTACCTCGCCAGATGACTTGTTTCGTCCTACCAACAGTCTAAAGCCCAAAGATTTTCAGTTTACAAAGATTTGAAACCAAGAAACTCAGCAAATTGCCACATTAGGAAAGCTTGATTCAGCATTTTCGCTTGATAAATGACAAACAGTTGCTCATCTAAATGGTTGTCCACAAACTTTCTGTCGATCGACTTATCGATCAACGTTCTAGGAGTGTGATCATGCAACTATAGAGTGAGTGCCTCCTTTTTCCAATAGTAAACCCATTTGCTGTAGAGTGTTATTATTATGAACACACTTCAAGTACTTGTTTGCTGTGTTCAACAACAGTTTGACAAAAGTTTCATTTTGTATAGGGTTCTAGTGTATTCCCGTTGTAGGGTTTTCAAGAGAGTTAGAATCTATTTTAAACTCTGCCTCACCAGAAGTGTCAAGTATCTCTTTGTGGAAACGTACAATACTGCTAGTTTGTAAATGGCAATTGCCTTACAGTACTGAAGTTCCAAGTGGGAATTGAACCTTCCCCTATGCTAGAGCTTCACTTACCCATTAGAATGGTAGCCCTTTAATGTCTCTTATTTTTTAGATTTTGCGTACTGAACATCTCAGAGTTCTCCTCACAGCTAAACTGTGTTGCCAGTAGTGCTAAAAGTTAATTAATGAATTAAACCATCAATTAGTCGATTTATGAATTTCCTGATCAACAGAAACATTTATTTTACCAGGTCAAAAATGTTGATCTTAACGGCTGTTACCTGGTTAAACATGGGTTGAATAGCAGTATGTTGGTCAGACAAAACAAACTATGAAGATGTCTTGTTGGGCATTTTAACTATTTTTCTTAGAGTTTACAGACCAAACAAATGTTTGTTTGTTGCAGGCCTAATTGTCACTACTCTGTTGTATTTTCCTTTTTACTTTTCTTTGTTAATGCAGTTTTTTTTCTGTAGATGGGGCTTTCTGTATATTTATCTATAAAGGTTAATCCGTGGTTTATGGTCAATCATCAATGGAAATATGCAAAAAATAAATACATTTGAAAGAAAATGTTACTTACCGTTAGTTGTACTTAGTTACTTACATACAACATGACAAAAAGTCCTAATTATTATGTTTTCTGACCTCTCAGCAACAAGAGAGCAGTGGCCTCATTGACGAAGAGTTCACTATGGCCCGCCTCTACATCAGTAAGATGAAGTCAGAGGTGAGGACGATGGTGAAGCGCAGCAAACTGCTGGAGAGCTCCAAGGCCGAGAGCACCCAGAAGATGGACGAGACGGAGATGGAGCTGATTGCCTGCCAGCTCCGTGTCTCCCAGGTAACCGCTGCTTACCACTGCTGCCTCTGCCATCATGGATACTATCACCATAATGACAAATGTGGCTGGTAATTAAAATGGATGGCAGATCATGTGGTTATCAGTCAAACAGGAGTTTAACAAGTTGATGTTTTTTTTTTGCATATCCATGCATGTCTTTGTTCTTGGTTTAAAAACAGCTGCCGTGGAGTTTGTGTGAGTTTTCATCAGTTCATAATCATTTTCACGTCTTTTTCATTTTCCTGTTGGTGTCTAGCATGAAGCTAAAATCAAGTCCCTGACAGACAACCTCCAGAATGTGGAGCACAAGAAAAGGCAGCTGGAGGAAAACGTGGACTCTCTCAATGAGGAAATAGTCCGGATCAAAGCCCAAGGTGAGCATCACCCACCATTCTGGCATATAACAAATCCAGCATTAACCATTAGAAGCTGTGATATACATATGTGATATGTGGAAAAATATGTTGTACTCAATGGACTAAGCCCAAAAATTCCCAGGGTGCACTGTGGTTTTCAGAAGCTTGTCTTCCAGAAAGTTAGCTGCAGAATAATCACTCTTGGCATGTTTATGGTGGAGCTTTTATAATTAAATTCTTTGCTTTGTAACATTTTTTATTTTTGTAAAAGTTGAGTATTTCTATGGAATTTAAAGTTTTCTTATTATGAGTAATTAATATATGATATATATATATATAATGTTGTTCATTTTATATCTTTTTTATTATTATATTGTTGTCATTTTTTATGACATTTTTTTAAGGATTTCAATGAAAATAGTCATTGATGAGGTAAATCCAGGTGACTTCTTCTAATATTGGTAATGATGACTTAACACAGACGTAATTAAACACAATTACAATTGTGGGCATCTTCACTCTGATCACTCTGATATCATTAAAACATTTTAACCTTTATTTCAGTTTTGTGGATATAAATCTAAGCAGATGTGTCCTTTCACTGTAAATTGACTACTCTACTCTTAGAGCCCAAAATAAAATACAAATGATCTGGTTGGGGACATTAAATGTTACAGCAGCTGTAGCAATATTCACAGAATGATAGTGATACCTTATCAGTTTGTTTCCTTCCAGAGAAAGTCAACACCATGGAGAAGGAGAACGAGATCCAGTCTGCCAATGAAGTCAAGGTACTGTGTCACTCATCTGTCCCTTACAAGTGTGGTCTCCAACTAGAACTCACAGCTATAGCTGTGTGTTTATGTGTCTTCAGGAAGCTGTGGAGAAGCAGATCCAGTCTCACAGAGAGACCCATCAGAAACAGATCAGCAGCTTGAGAGACGAGCTGGACAACAAGGACAAACTCATGACAGAGCTACAGGAGTAAGGCACAACTTCACCAACAAACGCTTCTCTCTCTAAATGTGACTAAAAGCTACGTACTGATACTGTTACCGACGTGTGTGTAGTCTGAACCAGAAGATCATACTGGAGCAGGAGAGGCTGAGGGTGGAGCATGAGAAGCTCAAGGCGGCCGACCAGGAGAAGAGCCGCCAACTGCAGGAGCTCACGTAATGCCTCCGTGTAAAGTTAGTGGGCAGTGTTTCCCATTATACTACATGCATTAAGTAACATGCATTTTACATTGTGCAGGGTGCTGCAGGACAGGCGGGAGCAGGCCAAACAGGACCTGAAGGGACTGGAGGAGACTGTGGTCAGTTAATGGCATGCCCATTTAAATCTATATTTAATTAAAGAGGGAATTCACCCAAATTAGAAAAAAAGAAAGTTTAGATTTTAAACATAATGGAGGTGAAGTGCAATTTAATTTATTTTTAATTTTTCAATTTAAGAATTGCCAAAGTGATGTTTAAAAAATTAAACTGCAACATCTTGATCAAGAAACAGCGTCCAATTTACTCTGTAAAACTGACATAGAGTATATTAAAAAGAATGAAAAACACAGATCATTTTATAGTGCTGTTGATGTACAATATTCACCCACAATGCAATGCACAATTAATTCCCTCTGAATTGTGGATGGTGTTAAAATGGCTTTAGTAACACTTTTTAAAGAATAACTACAGAATTTTTGGAAAGATACATGTTGCTATGGTAAAGTGTGTTGATTTCTTGTACACTACAGTAACTGTAACAACGGTACACCACAAAAATTTTCTGTATACACTAAGTATGTAGTAAGGATTTGGGTCACCAACAATGGATGTCAAATCAGGTATGGTTAGCTATTTCTGGTAAGATGGGCGTCCACAGTGTTGAAAAAACTGAAAATCTCCTAAGGACAACTACTGTATAGAGATTATGCTATCAGACTTCTTTATAGAGTTTAACTTATATTAGCAAGTTAAGTGGGCAATGCTAAAAAGATTGTTACAGCACAACTATCATGAGTCATTGTAGGATAATCGTAAATATCACATCAGAGAAAGTGCAAATGATCTACAAAGTGTTGCAGTAAAGTAGAATTCTCCGTTTACATTTCCTGGAGTCACGGTATTTCATGTGAAAATCTAAGATATGGTAAGTAACTGCTTGCTCTCCAAAAAATGAAATTCTATTCACAACACTTGTGTTGGGGTGGAAGCAGAAATCTCAGGCGAGGATATCATAAAGCCCAGACAAAATGTGGGTGAACCAACCCTGTAATGTCACCAAAAAGTTTTTTTTCTCTGAACTGGGTGTCCTTGCCGTCACACAGACCCGGGAGCTGCAGACACTCCACAACCTCAGGAGGCTTTTTGTCCAAGACTTGGCCACTCGAGTGAAAAAGGTAAAAGCCCTGACAGTATGTACATATCCTCCTGCTCTCTAGAAGCTGCTCATGGTACGTTATCACTGTAATCATTTACCTGGAACGAGACAAACACAGCCATAGTTCGATCATTCACCGGCTGCACTCCATTTCATTTGCACCATGATGAAATTTTAATGAATCCGGGGAATGCAAGAGAAAGTGTGTGCAATAAGTAGGCCATCTAATTCTTCAAAGGGAGCAGCTGTAAATTAGGGACCCAGGCTGTCGGCATGGCGCTCGCATCCAGCCCTCAAGCTGAGGATGCATGAGATAAACAAAAGGCAAAGCATGCCTTCCGGTTGTACCCATCCCAAATCTGCTACTTATCATCTCATTTAGCCACAAATGGGATGCTTTGGATTCAGAGGTTTTGGTTACAGACTTCTTTTTAGACACTAGGCTGGAACTGAATGAGGGACAAATCAGTTGTACGCAGATAAATGGATAAATGAATGCAGAGGAGAAACATGGATGGAAATCTGTGTACCGATAAGTGTGTGTGTGCTGTGCTTGGTTAAAATGCTCAGAGGGACTCAGGTGACACAGAAGGCAGCACTGCGCAGAAACAAAAGATCTGCTTTCTGGAGAACAACCTTGAGCAGCTCACCAAAGCTCACAAGCAGGTAAAAATATGTATAAACACACAATTACCACAGCACTTCCTCCCTGAACTAATCATAACAGGGATTTTCACCCGATTTTGTGTCTAAAGCCTTCATGCTCTCTGTGTCTTCTCACTCTTTGTGTTTTCTGTTTTCTCTTCTTCAGCTGCTACGGGACAACGCTGACCTTCGCGGTGAGCTGCCTAAACTGGAGAAGCGCCTGCGGGCCACCGCTGAGCGGGTCAAAGCCCTGGAGGCGGCTCTGAGGGAGGCCAAAGAGAACTCAGCCCTCGACCGAAAGCGCTACGAGCAGGAGATGGAGCGCATTAAGGACACTGTCAAGCCCAAAAACATGGGCCGGAGAGCCTCTATAGGTAGGTGGACAGACATAAGGAACTATATCTTGCACAGGACAAAAAATCTGTAGAAATGTGTAGGATAATAATGTGATAATATGTAAGACAATGTTCCGAAGCAGGAGGAAACGGCTAGCCTGGCTCTGTCTACATTTCAATATACACCTACCAACACCTTTAAAGCTCACACACATATAATCTCTCCGTGTCCGACGCAGCCAAACCCATCAGACCAGGCCAGCTGCCGGGAGCGTCTCCCCTGATCCCCATCGTCAACAGGTCCAACCTCATCCAGAACAACCAGCCGGCCGGCATCAAGGGAGGAGGCAACAGCAGGTGGGAGAAGAGTAAACACTCTTCAGAGTCTGTATTGTGTTCAGTGGCTGCTCGATAGTAGCTGAATAAGTACACTTACTTACTTACTCACTTATGAGTTGCTAAAGAAGATATTTAGGGTCCGAGCACAAAAGACATTATTGAAATAGTAGGAATTCTTCTTCTTCTTCTTCTTCTTCTTCTTCTTCTTATTCTTATTCTTCTTATTCTTATTCTTATTCTTATTATTATTATTATTATTATTATTATTATTTTTAAACACGTAAAATATGGGTCTTGTGCATAGGCCAAAATGGCTCAACAGCGCCACCTAGAACGCGGCCGCTGACGTGCGTTTCACCTACATGTATGAAATTTGGTACGTATATGTAACACGTGGAGACGTACAAAAAAGTCTATTGGAGGTATATCGTAAACCCACAACAGGAAGTCGGCCATTTTTTATTTTAACATTCGAGGGTGCTGTACTTGTGCTCCTAGAGATTTTATGCGATCAACTTCAAATTTGGTCAGTACCATCTAAAGACCTTAAAAAGATAGAAATCGTGAGTTTTTACGAAACGCCCTTGTCGTGGCGGTGCGGCCATTTTGATCAATTCGCCATTAAAGAGGAAGCGTAAATTCAGCATACATTCTCCAATCTGCTCCAAATGTCTTATGCTTAATAAGAGTCGCGGCCTGAAGACATCTACATGCCAATTTGGACTCATAGTCATAGGGCCACCTGCTGGCAACAGGAAGTTAGTCTTATGTCACAAACATCATCCGATTTACCTGAAAATTACATTGTGTGGTCTACACATGATAAAGAGCAATACAATGTTTTTTAAGCGCGTGTTCTCTTGCACCATATAGTGGACACAGCAAGTGTTGCAAGAATCGCAGGTCTGTCGACGCACGTGGATGTGCGAGGACCCGTCCATCGCTGCTTGCAGCTTTAATTTGTATTTGTATGCTTATGTATTCCTTATCCAGGTAAGACATCCAAAAAGATTTTTTTTAAATCCTTTTTTCTTTCCTGGTTTCCCCTACAGCTCCTGAGGATGGAGCACAGTCACCGAAACAACGAGCCACAGCTCCAGACCCGGAGAAGTTTTCATTCCAAAATATGGAACTTTTACCTGGAACCACTGCACCCTTCTTCCAACATTAAAGTGTGTATATATAACTGTATATAAGTATGGCATGTACTGTGCAGACGTTCAAGCTTCTGGCTCTACAAGAAACCACATTAGTACCTTGCAAAAACAACACATAATAATAAGTCGCCCTGTTGATGCCACTAAGATATTAGCCTAAACTATCAGTTTTGCTTTTATCACAGCTGATTTTTTACCTGTAATTATAAACACCAGACACTCTTCTGCCTATACATCATTGTTATGTGCAGATGATGTAATAATCTGTTTTAATCATCCTAAAGTGTATTGTATTGGTGATTCAAAACGATGCTTCCGTTTTGTCGCTAGATGAGTAAGAACTGAAAGAGCAAGTGTATGCATGATCTGCCTTATTTTTTTGTCTGACTGGCTTTCAATCACTGTTTTTATTAATAACGAATGCTTGAAAATATCTCTAAAAGCCAAAAACCCCTCAGCTTCCCAGAGATGTCTTTCAGCTCAGGGCAGGAAGAGCACTGGGAGTGGGTAGATACAGATGTAATTTATGCCTGATAGCTGCAGGCAACAGTTCACTTATGTTTACTTTGTTTTCTAAAACATTAATTATGTTTTGTTTATATCCAGACTGAATTTACAGCAGGGAAGTGGATGATTGATACTTAGCCTGTAACACTCCTGACTTACACTAAACAAGTGCAATGACATTCTATTATTGTTCAGAATAAAAGCAACATTGACTTAACTCAAAACTTCTGAATAAATCAAGTGTTTTTGTCCATTAAACTTAAGGCACCATTAAATGTTTTGCTGAAATTAACATTTTCAAATGCTTATCACTTTCATAAAATGAATGTACCACTGGGAGTATTATTGAAGACTTACTGTTGAGAAGTCATTGAAATAATTGTAACAGCACTATACATGTACCTTACAAACACTCCGAGCAGACCACTGCCTCTGTAGACGTGGACCTCAAGTCAGGTTTCTTTTCTCTAAAGATAATACCGTACATTTAAATTGGAAACCTTATTGTGGTTCATTTATTCGTCTACCATGAGAGAATTTTAATAGTCAGACAGCTGTTTTTTTCACATCAATATAAGATTATGGGTCTAAAAATATTTTCCATAGAAACACTGCTTGATAAACACAATTTTAAGTTTCTACTGTAGGCACCGATTTTTTTTTTTTTAAAGATTGTTATCTTGTGGAAAATGGTTAAATAATTTAGTAAAAATATATAAAGCTTTAAGACTATGAACTATGAATGAATTTCAATAAATTCCCTATGATATCCTGACAAAAAGTCAGATTATTTTCAGATCCCAAAAGATTCTCATTATCAGTCCTTAAACCTCAAAACAAAACTGGAAGTCAGTGCAAATAAACAACGCTAATGTGTGTCACTCCCCTCCTAACACCAACAGGGTGTTCTTTTACACAAATATGCTGATACACAATGAGAAGTGATCTGATTAAATAATAGTACAGACGTTCATACATTATTCTGAAATAATGTAAACTTTGGAGTTTTATTGCCTGTGGCCAATTTCAGTCCTTTTATAGTCTGAGCGTTCCCCATTGAAGACTTGCTGTGTTCCTGGATCATCCAAGTACTAAATAATTCATGATCCTGCTTGGATGGTGAAACTCCCTGCTGTGATTGCCAGATAGAGCTTGGCTAAGGAGATGGGGGAGCATCTTGACATATTTATCCTACACATTTTAATTATGTTAAATTGTTTTAGGAAAAGGACATAGGAAATCCCATCAAATAATGAGAACTAATGACTCCGAGGGGAAAGCCTGCAAGCTTTTTGAAATATTAAAAATATTTCTTATACTTGCAATGATTTTTTTTTAGGTTCTCAAGCGAAAGTGACATTTAGACTGTAGCAGATTAGATTTTGGGTTGGGAAACACCGGACTGTGAGGTTTTGAACCTGGAGGGGGCAGGCGGCCCGCGGGGATCTGGAAGCCGTCTATCAGCGCTGACAGACGGGTGGGGTGGGAGCGAAAGACCAGCGTCTGCTGGGTTAAAGCCCGCAACTGCGTCAATTTCAACGGAAACACACTGACTAGAACCGGATTTTTAGTCGAATTTGCCTTCAAAATAAAAACAAAAACTTGCCAAAATAAGATAACCTATGCGTGTACGCAAACATTGCATTTCACAATGGCAACCGTTGATCACATATAGAGACAACAACTTTTAAATATTTTATAGCACCATATATTATACTGGATGACACCAGGCTTCAGGGGTGCACCTTACCCTGCACTGTGATAGCATTAAAAACTGTTATGATCAAAGTTGTAGACGATCTTTAAGTCGCCTTGCATGTGTGTTTTGACTGTATATGTATAAGGGGATAAGACAAAAATTCTTGTGGTGAATTTGACAATTTCAGCAAGCCTACCCAGCATGCATGAATGGATCATTTTGATCAATTTCAGTATAAACATATGATATAGCATACGTAATATTTACCTGGTTGTGATAGTTTGGGATTCACATTTATCATCATTTATTTAATTAATAAAACTATAATCATTACTAGCAACAGACCCCATCACACAACATAAACTTTCACATTTCCCGTTAACACACAATATAGTCTATAAGGAAAATTATGAAGAAATACATTTACTACACAGCTAGGTCAGTATATCATTCATTCGTTTTGTGCTTTAATTCCAAATAACAAAACATGTAAACCAGGTTCATCAACTAAAGCTTTTACTTTGATGGTTGTGACCGGATATGTGATGTGTTGCCGCAGCGAGCTTGGCAGCGTGAAGAGAGGCGGGGGATTGCGAACAGACCGACTTGACTGGAGGTCTGCTGCGGACTAAATCGGAGCAGCAGACACTGAAATAGCTGGGAAAAGTTGCTTCTCTCTACCCCTACGGTCGACGCAGCACACAGAGAGACACCACCGGACTTTTTAAAGGTTAGTACGTTTCAGTTTTGTGGGGGGGCTTCACCGTCGCCTGGTCAGCGAGAGGCTATTGGCTTCTGTCGGCGTTACTTTGTTGCTATGCATGCTGTTGCAGCTCGGAGGGTTTGTATCCGAGTGAACCTGCAATGCTTTTGTCCAAGCACGAAGCCTCTGGAAATTGTCACTAACAATATCTCCCACCGGTAAAAAATATCCGAGACACGAACATTATGTCTCGCTGAGGTTTGTTTCACATATTTAAACAGCTAGGTAATTCTACATTCCACGTGATAGCATCAGTCTGTGTGGCACGCACCTACAGATATGGTGATCTTATTTTCTCGCGGTGTGTTTGGCTATTTGTCCCCGTGTGTGTGTGTGTGTGTGTGTGTGTGTGTGTGCGTGTGTGTGTGTGTGTGTGTGTGTGTGTGTGTGTGTGCGCGCGCGTGCGCAAGTCCCTGTCTTTCCCCTCGCTCCTGGGAATCATTGGTAATGCCGAGTCCTTTTGTTATGAATGCACATGGATTAAACTCCTTTGTGCTGTATTTCTGCAGTCTGCGGGGCTTGAAGGGACCCTGCCCCCCACCCATGGACCATGCCCCCCCCGCGCGCCTCGGCACCGCCTCCCGCCCCAGGCATGCTCTGGCCGCTCAGCCCCGATTTTATAGAGCAAATCTTCTGGTTTTCACAGTGCATAATCGCAGAAGGACTGTGTTCTCATTCAATGCACAGCCACATATGCAGCAAATAGCCCGCATTGATGAGAGTGAATTGCAGCAGCAGCACATGTTGGAGTGGATGCTGCTCGGCCACATCTGTTTTGAATGAAGCACAGGGACAAAGGCAGTCCGAGTCTCAGGGTGTTTTGCTGCTACAGTGGCTGGTCTGCAGATGTATGCAGACAAAAGCACGTCGTGATGTCTGTGTTGAGGCATACCTTGATTTTTTTCCTGTCAGATTGAGTGCTGCGTTACAGTGCTTTTGCCATAATGCCATTTATACATGCTGATTTCTACATATTCCTGTCAAACATTGTCTTCTTCTTCTTCTTCTTCTTCTTCTTCTTCTTCTTCTTCTTCTTCTTCTT
>CALSBV010011267.1:1853766-1923155 GCA_943590825.1 Bovichtus diacanthus | reverse complement strand
TTCTTCTTCTTCTTCTTCTTCTTCTTCTTCTTCTTCTTCTTCTTCTTATTATTATTATTATTATTATTATTATTATTATTATTTCTGCCCAAGGGAACCACTTCTGTCATTGGATTTTTGTTATTGATTGATGTTTTCTGTAGAATTACATATATGACTGTCATGTATTTATAGATAAAATAGAATCACATCTGAAAAAACATCAGTGGCAAAAAAAAGATGAAAGATCAGGTGAATTGAAGTTTTAAAAAGTTGGTCATAGCCTTTTAAGGCGATCTAATCATGTTAGGGGGTACAAATAGTTATCCTAAGACATACCGTTATTGTGGCCTTAGGAAATCTACTGATTCCTAAATAGTATAAACAACCGACTGTGGTGCTTTGTTCCATATGGACAATAATTGTTCGGTCACTGCTGTGCTGAGCTGTTCCAACCTGTTTCTAAACATGAGCTGCATCCTTTGGGTCACCACAGAGCAACAAGTTGACTACCCCCACTCCTCTGAGACTTCACTTTAGTCCAACACCATACGGTGACAGGGATTCTATTGCAGCAAAATTTACTCTCTCGGGTCCTGTGCCAGAACTCTGAGACTCCACAGCCGTAGAGAGAGAAAGAGAGAAAGAGGGGGAGTGGAGTTGTAAATTTCAGCTGTATTGTACAGAGGAGCCTGTTTTTAATTCATGGTTAACAGTATGTTTTTGTCATAGGGACTCAGCTGTGGGCCCCCGCAAAGGTGAGTGATGTCATACATGATTTCAAGCCAGTTTCTGTCTGTTTTTAAAGGTTTCTCAGGGTATATTGATATGCCTCCAGAAAGACAAATTACCGTAATTTCTGGACTAGTCAGCGCATCTGAATATAAGCCGCACCCACTGAATTTTTAAAAAATATGTATTTTGTACATAAATAAGCCGCACATGTCTATAAGCCGCAGGTGCCTACCGGTACATTGAAACAAATGAACTTTACACAGGCTTTAACGAAACACGGCTTGGAACAAAAATAAATAGGCCTTTAAACGCCTTCCACTTGAAAGCTGCATCATATGCCTTTCTCCGTGTCTTTGCCATGATGAGGGTGACAAAATGACCGTAATCAGAATCGTGACCATTCATAATGTCCGCTGTTCAAAATGTCCGCTGTTCATAATGTCCGCTGTTCATAATGTCCGCTGTTCATAATGTCCGCTGCTGAAGACATTCCAACAACTAATAATGCAATTGAAGGTTGGCATAATGTTTTTAGAGATTCATTTGGTACACTGAATGAAACACCGAGAAATTTCGTAAAAAAGTTAATTACTGTAATGAATGGGAAGTTTGAGCGCGCTCGATTTACGTCACATTATGTGACGGTGCTCAGTTTTTTGGCGACATGAAGCTTGTGAAAGTGGGAAAAATCCATAAATTAGCCGCGTCATTGTATAAACCGCGAGGTTCAAAGTGTGGGAAAAAAGTAGCGGCTTATAGTCCGGAAATTACGGTACACTTACTCCTCATCTGACCTTTTAGTTTCATATGCCATCTTTTTCTGGCTTGCCAGTTTAGTAAGCAGCTCTTTGACACTGTGTGAGAAGTGGTATTGGTTATACTGGTGTCTATTTGGGTGGCTTAAACTTTTGGATAAGTGTCTCCAACATTCGATTCTAATGGTGTGAAGAGGACAGTTGCTGGTAATCTAAAAGATAAAGTTATCTTTGGACAAACTAACAGCATGACATTCTCGCACTGCGGCAATGTCATGTCACTTATTACCGGTTGTATCCTTTATCTTAGAATGCAGTAGCTAAACACCAGAAACCCGGTCTGTATTTATATTTAGTGCAGCAGCACTGTGAATTCGTTGTGAGGAAGACAGGACAGTGGCTGTCACGCACAATCAGTGATTGTGCTGTTATCGTGTGCGTGACTTGAAGCCCTGACACACTCCTGACTACATTTCTGGCACCTCTGGTGATGGTGTGGACTGTAGATTGTTTCTGTGTGGCGTTAGAGGTGGGGTTACTTGAGGATTCGTGACTGATTCCCAACACTCATTCTAATGCACACACAAATGAAAACAGACCGTGACTGTTCCTTGAGAGACAACCATTCATTCATAAAGTCTTGGGCATGTGTGTGTTGACATCAGGCTGAAGCTTGTATTGGGACGGGCCGGTCTGGGCAGGCACACACAGGCTCTGGCATGATGCAACATTGTATGTGTGCTTCATGGTGCTGAAAACGGATAAAACAGAATCTATTAAAGCCCCTTATGAACATGCAGCCCATCTCTCATGGGCTCCCACTCTGGCCCAGACGGCTCTCACCACCGTAAATCTATTCTGGCTGCGTAGCTGTCAGTCTGAGCTTCACAGTGTGTGTACATATTCCTTTACATGAGGATGGGCCCCTTTTTATAGATTCAGCGACGCGTTCTCACGCCTCACTAAAAGCACCTGCTTTTACCGCCCGCACTTCCAGGATGTCAGTCCATGGCGGCTGCTATTTCAGGAAGGAAGAGGGAGAATATGATATGAGGGGAGACGCTGTTCGTTAGATGCTCCCCTGCTATGGGAGCGCCCCAGTATTTATTTAGGTTAACCGACCAAGGGAGACTCTCTGACTGGACGGATCAATGACAGGCCTCATCCCAAAACAAACCCTGCAGGAATGGCAAGGACCCAGCTGTCTTTTGACTCACACACTATGTATAATGTATGGAGAAGATCACCCTAAGCTTTTTAAAGATTTCTAAATTTGTCTTGTAGCTGCATTAATGAGTAATGATGCAGAACTCTATGAAACGACAGGCATTTGTGGATGCAGTCCCTGAGGGAATGCAAGCTCTGGGGAGTCATTGTAGTCATTGGATCGCATGCAGGATCTTGGGGTCATGTTTGCATCACCTTTAGCTCCGCAGAGGGTTATTGGGTTACAGGGCTGGATATCCGTAGCAGTGGTGTCTGTTACCAGAACAATCAGTGTTGACTGTCTGTTGTGGTTTTTGATGATGAAAGGAAGGAGTTGCCCTGCAGTGTTCTTTAATACTCCTCACTAATATAGTACGTCTGTCTGGTAGTAGATCATATCATAATGTGAGTGGATTACAGCAGTAGCACTTTGTGGTTTGTGGAAGTCAGGTGAGTAATAAGGCACACCGCCTTATTACTCACCTGATGTGACAGGGTGGGAGCTTTGTGCGATGAAGTTTGAGCATGTTTGTGTGGTTTGGTGGATGTATGTCCATGTGTCTGAGGTTGCTTGTAACATTTAACGAAAAAAACCCACATTGTTTGTCTTCCTTATCTCCTGCAGCCCAGCAGTTCCCCACAAGTCAGGCATGAGGAGCCCTCCAGGCCTGGGTCGCTGAGCAGCTGAGGTCAGAATTCAAGTGCTTGTTCCAGCAGTCATGGCTGACAGGGAGGGGCTGCCCATTGCCCCGGGCCAGATCTACATCGAGGTGGAGTATGACTACGAGTACAAGGCCAAAGACAAGATGGTGGCCATCCACCAGGGAGAGTGCTACATGCTGGTGAAGAAGACCAATGAGGACTGGTGGCAGGTGAAGAAGGAGGAGGGCACAAAGGCCTTTTACGTGCCGGCCCAGTATGTCAGGGAGGTGCGCCGGGCACTCATGCCCCCCCCAGAAGCCCACCTTGAGGGCCAAGCCCTCCGTTTTGGATATCTGCCGGGCATCCAATGAAAACCTCAACAGACCCCAGCCTGAAATGTCCAGCTTTGGGCGTCCGTCGCCTTCCTCCACCCCGTCGCCATCCTCTGATCGTGTCACACCGCCGGCTCTGTCTAAGGATGCTAACCAGAACGTGGGGAGTCCCCATCACTGCAAGGTGGTGGCTGAACTGGTACTTCTTCACAACAACAACAACCATCACCACGCCAACAATTCCACGTTGCCAAGGACACGGGCCGACTCTCCTCCACTCAAATTGGGGAACAACCACAACAAAAGTCCAGATTGTGACAAGACCTCCCCACTGAGCAACCCGCCAGATCGGCTGAACAAGCTCCACAACGACTCTGAGTCCGGCGACGAGCTGAGTAGCAGCTCAACAGAACACATGCAGGTACGTTGCTACTTTTATTCTTTTTAGAAATGGCGTCCTTCCAGGATCTGCTTCATTTGATGCATTTGGGAGTTTTGGTTTTGTGCATTCCTTGGTAGTTTAAGAGAATAATCAACACAAAAATCATTCACTGTGTCAGCGTTTGTTGGGGCACCGAACACGATGCACGGTAGCTCATTTAGTCCTTTCTCTGCCGCTTTCCAGACAGGAAATTTGGAGTACTGACTCTCTTGAGCATCATTGGTTTTGTCCCTCTTACTACGCTCAATTGTGCGTACCGTTCCTTTTCTTCCCTTCTCTGATAACTGCCCTTGTCCCCATCAGATTCTGTCATATTGGGTGTGCAGAGATTGCATGTTCTGCACTTGCCGCCTCTTACAGAGCTGCACTCATTCATCAGCCCCGACACCGCTCTGCTTCAAACTATTTGTGCCTCAATTGCCAGATTTAACAAAAGCGGAAACGCTTCCTTATTAAAATGCTACTCTTGCCCTTGAAGCATAATTTGTCTGGCTTGTACAGATGTGGATTTTTTGCTGTTGCAGTTAGGTCATTAAAGACTAAACGGTCTGTTCACAGCTTCCCTGTTAAATGGAGAGTTCTATAATTGAGTCTTCAGGTATATTTAACTCGAAGAAATGCCTCACACAAATGCTTGGATGTGTAGTTTTGTGGCGCTGCCATTTGCTTATGCTTTTAAAACTTGCTGTGATGTCCTTGTACTACAGGAATGTGTGCCATGGTATTATTACACCCACAGCTAATTCTTTGAGGCTGATCATCTCTGCGAGGGGTCTGGTATCTCTATAAAGTGACTAAGCCCTATGTAGGGATCCATTCCTGACGCATGGATCCAAACTTCCTGATGCTCCCCTGATGAAAACATAAAATACATTTTCTCCCTCCCACCTGTCCCTGTAGTCTCTAGATTGATAATTCCGGCCTCCTCCCACCTCCACGATATCTGTCACATCAGTCTGAGCCAGGAGAATGGAAGAATGGGAGCAAGGCTGCAAGAATTGGGGCTTATACTCCCTCGTCTGCAGCGGAGGTAGATCAAAGTAGAAAAAGGAGGAGATTTTCGGACGGTGGGAGTCCAAGCGGCACTGTTCTTCGTGAGCCATTCTTGGGGTGGCTGTATCTAGGCAGGGTCAGCTTGTTTGAAGGCTCCAAGTGCTGCTTGTGTTCTTTGTTTCACAGGCTGCAGCAGCCTCCTCCACCATGGAGTGAACAAAGAGAGACATGCTTGAATAGAAACTAGGTCATATCAGCGGAGGATCAGTCTGTAGCCCCCAGTCGCCCCGCCGTGGGGACCACTGTGCGAGTGTGAATGCCATGTGTGATGCGCCATGTGAAGAAAAGGAAGTGAGAATGGAAGCACACACAACACAGTTTACAACTTCTGAGCCCCACATGCAGGAAGGCTAAATGGTTTGTGTAGTGTGAATTGACATACCTCAAAAGCCCCTATCAAGGCGAGAAAAGGGTTGTTTTCTGTCGCCCGCTGCCTTCACCAACCTTTTTGAATTAATTTCACGCTCGTCAAACCACACAGGCCAAAATGAACACGCATTTCACTCTCGGCCATTTCCATTTCCATGGGCAGCCCTTTGGAGTGTGTTTTTGTCAGGCTACAGTAGTGCTAGAGGGGTGGATAAGAAACAGACAGCAGACAGGACTCAGCCAAAGCTGTGAAGCTCAGCGCTGTCTGTGGTCGCCGGGGCAAGTGGAACCCACCCCCCTGCTCTTTGTGCCTTTTGTGATGTTGTGATAGTTTGGCCTGTTGCCAGACAAGTGAATGACCCTGCTTCCTGTCATAGCTCAGGTGCAGACGAGAGAGGATCATTTTGTGATAATGCTGTATTGTCTGAATTGATTTTTGAGAGTTATTACTGCTCACTAGAGCCGATCCAATACTAGATTTATTGAGGCAGATGCCGATATTTGAGTTATGTTAAGATGTATAGTTTGCCCTTTGTAGGACATTTTACAGTTGAAAAATAATCATACACGAGTATGTTTATAAGACCCAGGAAGAGGAAAAGGGATGCGGCGCAAAACAACTCGGAGTTGCATGATGCACAGTTTCACTCTCCTTTCTGATCCACACACAATGCTGTCAACGGTTCGATCAAAGCAGTGAAGGAACTATGTTTTTACTGAACTATGATTTAAAACACTCTCTTTTTATTGCTATGACTGTGCATCATGTTAGATTACTGTAAGTCTCACACACTGAGGGGTGGGTGCACTGGACTGCAAAGCAATTAGACCCATGAACGATAATTCTAGTGCTTCTCATAATTTGACGTAAGGTGTATTGATGACATTTTTCTTTAAAGTGAAAACTACCTGTTGTTAAGAAAAGACAGGATGAGGATGTCATCAGGGTTATAGTCTCAGACTAGAAAGTTCCCTAGAGAAGACAACATTATAAATCTGATCAATACTCTAAATGTATAAAATCATGCTCCCGTAACTAGATAAAATAAAGATGTTGTTTCATTTTCCCCTAGTGCTTATTGCCATTTTCCTGTTTATTCATCCTCTAAATCAGTTCACCTTCAGCCTCCCCTCCACACACATATGTGGGAGAGAAGGAGCTGCTGGTTGAATGGGTGGACGGCTGGATGGATGGATGGATGGATCCGTTAGAAGGATTTGTCGCTGACATGCCGCCGCGCGGGTGCCAGCTGGCTACCTCTAATTGATTAGATTTGATCTCGGAGTGACGATTAACGCCTCTGTGTCTCTCCATGCTTTCCGTGTGTAATTTGCTTATCTCTTGGGCTCTGGTGGCAGCAGAGCACCGTAGTCCACTCCCCTGCCTCCTCAGCACCTTAACGGGTTGCTTGGGTTAGTGGTCACACAGACATCCTCCTGAATCCTATTTAGTTACCTAGCCCCCCCCCCCCCTTCCCCTCTTCTCTAAAACCACAGCTCATATGCTCTTAAGGGATTGGCAAAATAAACCTCTTTTCTTCACTTCCAAGAACCTGGCAATGGGATAGTGTTTGTTTTCTTAAAAGAATGTGGCAAACCATATGATTTAAAAGACAGTTTTTCACATAAACATATTGGGTTTCTCGACGGCTCTTCTGTTCTTAAGACACTGCCGTGTTGCCTATTTTAAAAGTCAACAGAAAGACATGACAACACAGAGCCCCAATCGCCATGAAGTTATTTGGGTTATATACTTGGTTGTTTTTGAAAACCTTTTATTCATATCTTCTTAAGAATGGGGGAAAGTCGAGACTCGGCTGATTTTAATTTAACTTAATGAGCGGATGAAGGCTGCTCTGTGGGATTGTGCGAGAGGCCACATTGTTGTTTTCTTTCTCTGAGATGTGTCACCGAGGGGGAAGATGAGATGGCCCTGGATGTGTTTGTGTCTGTGGCTTTGCACCGTGGAGCCAGCGGGCTGCCCTGTGCTCACTCACTGTCTGATAAGAAAGACCTTGAGAGGCCTCCACACCGCTGCCTTTTATACCGTTTCACACAATCACTCTCCAAACAAGGTATCAGACCCTCCCTGTCTATCACCGTTCTGACACATTTATCTGTTAAGTAACTCCCTGTAGTCTGTAACATGCAGCACCTCATGTTAATAATAAAAAACACTAATTCCCTGAGATTACAAACCGGATTAGTCACTTATTACTCAAATAAGCCGCCTTCCTGTATGACATGTCTTGTTTCACAGAAATGTCCTTGAAGGTCCACTTTAATGATGCCTACAGTCACAATGACCTAACTGGCTTATAAATGTATCCGGACAGATTCTCAAAGGGTTCAAAACAAAAGAAAACAGCTGAGTCGAGTCTGGCTGCCTTCAACCTACTGTGTGGTCTTTTTGCTAGCTGGCGGTGCCTGTAGGCAGAGGAGGGAGGGGGTTGTGGGCGTAGCAAGACGGGGACAAAGTGCCACGACCCTGGGCCTCGACAGAGCCGCTGTAACCCTGTGGGATGGCGGAGACCTGGGGACAGATATGGTTTCATGTTTGGGTGAATATGAAGATTAGTTGTAGCCTGTGAGCTCCGGATGGTTGCCACAATGAGATGAATGACTTGAAAGAGCAACATTACAAGGCCGCCATTAAAGATGGAGAAGAGCATTAAAACTGGATGGTGTGAATGTTTGAGTGTCTGTTTAAATGTTCTTGAATGTAGATGGTTCGTTCATTGTTTCCTTCAACATGCCCACATGCGCTCTTTGGGTTCTGCTAAGTTGTATGTTTACTGGCTTATGCAACAGGGCAAAGGCTGAGAATGTCTACCAGGGGCTTAACAGTGCATCGAAATAGACTGCTATCTGGAGGTGGTTGGGACTCCTAAAAATGTATTCACTCCTAGAGAGGTTTGATCAATTTACTGCTGCTATTTTGGTGCAGTGAATTGGATCATTATTGTTCAGTGACGTGAGTTTTCCCCCACGTAAAGCAGAATTTGTGTATTTTTCATATAAAGGACAGCATGGTGGCTGTTAAGTGAGCCTTTCTCTCGCACTTGATGGTCCTGGGAAGCGCGGTTCACTGTACAGAAACGACCTGTTCCTAAACATCCCAACTCCACAATAACCTGCTAATTACATGTTGTGCTGAATGGAATCCCTGCCTGCGGAGTCTAAAATTTGCTGCAGAGCACTCTTAACAACCAATTTCCAAATGAGCTGAATTCTTTTGAAGTATGAACAAGAAGGTCCTTGTTCCTATTACATAATGACCTAGTAAATGCGAAATATGAGAGCAAGCCGTGCTGTAACGTGCAACCATGTCCTGTCTGTTGTGCCCCGTAATCTGGAGTTGTGCCGAGAGTCTTACTCCCGGACCGGCTAAAAAGGAGGCCCCTGCTTGTTTTCCAGTGCATACTTGACATTCCTCCCTCAGTGCCTACACACACACACCCGCATACAGTGAGGCAACAGGCAAGCTAAGTCAATGAAGGTCTGCTTTCCCCTCAAAAAACCTTTCAGTAAATTAATATTAGACTTGAGCAAATTGTGCATCCGCTCCGCTCTGTTCATGTGAGAGTCCACCCCTCACTTTCTAAACGCCTGCCGGCATTCTTTCTACTTCTCTTCTCTTTCCTCTGTCTGGACCTTTTAGTTTCTCTTCTACTTTTCCCACTAACTCTGTCGCTGTTGCTTCCTCTTCTGCGGTCAGCCTCGTATTCCCCTCTCCTCACCTGTCCCTCTCTTCAGCTTTTCCTCTCAATCATGCTGTCACACGTGGTCTCAGTGACGGGCAGGACAACAGTGAGGAACCCTGAGTGCCTGGTCCAACCTGTGACCACCATTTTTTTTTATCTTCTCCGTATCTATCCTGATTCACACCTCTGTCACAACAGGGGGATTAAACCCACAAGCCCCTGGGCGCTGAGCCTTCAAGACAACCACAAGAGCTAATGTTGACAAATCAGGCTCAGGGTTACGGAGAGTCATGTCTGTTGTGTAAGGTGCAGGGTTTAACCTTTTTAATTCTTTCCATGAAGTGTTGGCTAAAGGTGAGCCAGATACAATGTTTTACTTACATTATACTTTCCTCATTGTTTATATTGAGGTCAAAGGCGTAGATTTCTAAGTCTAGTCGGTTTGGATTGAAGCAGCCAGTGATGCTAACAAAATTTAATAAAATATTCAGTGTTTACCGCTGCTTGTTATTCTTGGCACACAGTCGGAACCCCTTTTGAAACGGATCATCGTTTGATACTCCCGTGCCAATAAAAACAGTTGAAGCTGGAGTAGCAGCTACTTAATGCTGCATCAAGCAGGTCACATTGCCGAATAAATCCCCTCCGAACTGCAATGATTACTCTGGCCACCGGAAATAAAACTAATGAAAAGAATATTAGTGGGGAATGGAGATGACCAGAGAGTCCAAAAAGGAGAAAGCTGTCATGTTTACTGTCGCACCATCTAGTTTTATATAATATTGTCGTTTCACTTTCTGGCACTAACTCTATTAGACTTCCCCAAAATACACCGTTGTCTAGAAAACAGGCACGTATTTCAGGTGGAGAAGCTCATCACGTGGCTTCTTTGCAGCTCAATCAATGATAATAATGTAAGCTATAAGATATATAGTTTACCAACTGGTCTACAATAGACCAAACTGCCGGATTGTTCATGTAGCTTAAAGAAATAAATAAATTAAAAAAACCTCAGTGGAGAGACTGTGATTCAAGACTTCCTCTCTCTCTGTCTACCCAGTTGGTTGTAGTTCTCTCCGCTCCAGTGTCCATAAAGCCGCTCCGCCTGTCAGCCTGTGATGCAGCGTGGCGTACTCACAAAGCGGATGACGGGAATACATCACCTATTTAATTTGCTCTCCCCCTTTTTCTTCTCCCCACTCCATTGCTCACTGGTTTATTCAGTCCCTCCCCTGTTGTTCACTGTCCCTCTCTCTGGGCCTGCCTCACTGCTCTAGCTAGGTGCACTGGGACATCATGTACCCAGAGAAGGTAAGAACCTCTAGCTGGCCTGCTTTTGATAGCACAGTCATTTATTTCCCCTCTCTATCTCTCAGCCAGAAAGCTCCCTACATCCTTCTCTACCCTGGCTGTTTTTTGTGTTTTTGGTTCCAGTGTGATTGCTTTCTACGCACCAAAGCCCCTTTCTGCTGTAACATTTCGACTTGAAACATTCAGACTGACAGCAGCAACTGTTGTGTGCACTATTATGTGTTTTGGATATAGCGTCAGGCACGCGTGGGCGTTCTTCTACGGGATTTATTTAGCAAGTAACTTGACCGCCCCCCGCTGTGTTATCCACAGAGGTCTGTGTTTGCATACAAGTGATGAAGCTCCGTCCACTGGGCTCTCAGTGCATAGTTACGTAACCGATGCTGGCTGTATCCAGAGCCTTTTAAACAGCTGCTAGTCATTTCCCCCCGGCGGTCTCCTGCTTTGGATGAGGACAGGTCAAGCTATGCTTACACTCAACCCTCTGAGGACAGCGATCACGATCTGAGGAACTATTTTCCTTTTAGTATCTCTTACAAAGATTTTTGTAAGATGTATGTGGCTATTAGCACAATGACGGTAAAGTAATTTAGACGTCGCTTTGCGGATATAAAAGCATTTTTGGCCAGATCTGCGTTTCCTGTGTGGTGTGCCCTTTTTCCTGTTTTCTCCTATTACCTCTGAATCCACCTTGGGGATCGGAATCAGCAGAGCGCTTAAGTGTAGGGCCGTCACTCCCCACAGTGCTTGGCTGTGTGTTTGTTTCCCTCTACCTATTTTCGCCCACATTGGTGTTCTGCCTGCAAAGGGACACGCTGAAATTTGAAAGCTGCAGGAATTCATGCTTTTTAATGATGTTTCTTTTCTATCCAAAATCTAGACCTGAACACAAGCAACGTGATTGTTCTCTACGACACGAGCCTCCTTATGGAATATGGTTCAACACAGTGTGTATTCTTTCACCTACTTGTCACTCTTGCCGTCATTCACGTGTTTTGGCGGCTCTTTGACTTTTTGCACTCTGCCGTTTTGTATAACAGCTTGTAGCGCTCAGTGATTTAGTGTGATAATACAGCACATTACTGCTCACTGCTGTCCTCAGGAGAGGTGCAGCTGTTGCTGGTTGCCAGCGTGTGCAAGGACTGGTGGAAGCATCGAGGCGTGGGCGTGTTTGAGCATCAAGGGGCACGTATTGTCTCTGTCATACGCCGTTGCTATTGTTAATTGCTTGGCGCGGCTGCCAACGAGACAAAGGATAAGATGTGAATCGATTGGCGCTGAAATAGTTCCGCTAGCCGCCCGTCTTGCCAGAGGTCATTTTCTGTGAAAGAGAGATTAGAATTGGTATGTCACCATCATGTAGAAGCTTCTGGAAAGGTGCAGAGGAGTTACTGAAGTGGGGTGTGATTTAGATGTGTAACATCTGTATTCTGTTGATGACATTGTGTCTCTTAGTTTATTGATCTTCTCTCTGTAGAGTTTGTTTTGAGTGCTGATTACTAAATGGGTTTTATTTCTTTCTTTCTTTTTTTTATGAAGCAAAACGACCCGGACACAGTGTAACAGCGACTACCGCGGCATGCCTTCTACAGTCCTGTCCTCTGATTTTTACAGCTGAATCGACTTTCCAGAAACTCTGTTTTTGTCCTCCGAACTTTCCACTAGCAGCTGTCACTAAACAGAGTTACTAACAGTGAAAAACAAAGGGGAGGGAGAGAGGGAGAGAGGGCGAGAGAGAGGGCGAGAGGGAGGGCGGGAGAGAGAGAGGGCGGGCGAGAGAGAGAGCATTAACACGCGTCCTATAATTGCACTCGGTGATGGGCTCAGTTCAGTTCAGTAGGGAGTCTACCAACCAAGCTCTGCCTTTTGGGGATGCAGTGCACGTCTCTGTACATTTCCTCAAAGCTGGCCAGAAATAGCTCACAGATAAAACAGAGGAACTAGGAAGCTGATCAGTGTTCGCTCTAGTACACGGGAGAGACTCCTAAGGCCGGCAGATTTTCAGTGCCCTTGCATTTGATTGGCAGAGAGGCACTCCCAGTGTCCATTAATGAAATGGATATGCCAGCAGTAACGGATGTCTCAGTGTTCCCGTCACGCTCCGTTGGCTCTGCAACGCCATTGGCTGTGTTGATGCACCTCTTTGTATAGTTGATTGACAGCTTGTTGATTATTCTGTCAGGGAGGGATTACAAAGTTTCAGTCATAAATAGATAAAACGGCTATTTCTAATGCGGAGGAGAAAGGAGGAACTTCTAAAACCGTATAGTATTAAAGAAATTTGCAGCGACTCAAACTAGGGAACTGTTCGGCAGGAGCCCCCTTTTCTGACTCAACCTTTTGCCTTTTCAATCATGATATGTGTTTTCCTCTCATCTGTGATGGACTTTGATCAGGTCAGCTTTATTTTGCCTAAATGGAAGCAAAACAAATGTGTGTTTTGGGGGTGTGAGTGCCAGTGCCTGCTTCCAGCTGTGTGCACCTCCTTTCTGTTGACCTAATGCATTAGTTCCCTTTTTTTTGACTTCTTATGAAGCGTTAACACACCAGTTCTTCAAACCAAGATCTCAGAAATTGGACCAGTATGATGCAAATGTTCATATTTCGTGAACAGAAATACTGTACAAATTATGATTCAAGGAGTTAAATTACATTTTCTAGTGCTACTAGTATTACAGGGTTCAGAACAAACCAATATCCAACCCGCAGTATAAATAAGGTATATCGGGAACATGTGGACATTTATTTAATGAAATCAAATAGTTTTGTTCCCATATAAACTACAATAACATGGATTAGAAGCTATGTACACTTTTTTTTTTGCTTGCTGCTTGACAATTGGATAATACTAGTTATAAATGAGAATTAACATCAAGTTCCAGGAGTTTCTCGTGTTGCGACATGAATTAAATTGTGTCAAATTCACAGGTGTTTACAAAGACAATCATGGTAATACATGAATATAAACAAAGTACTAATGAAACACAATTATTAATACTATGATTTATAATATAATTAGCTAAGCCTGTTTCACTTCTCCTGCAGTTTCTTTGCTTTGTCTCCGTTGGGGAGCAGACAGTGATTGTTTACCACTGATGGAGGTTACATAGACTAAATCCTTTCCGCTAATGTTTCCACGGCGAAGGGAAACCAGATAGTTGAGCTCATTTGACCCCAGTCCTGCTAACCATCTGCTCAGACAAGCATACCTCATTAATGCTTGTTTACATCTTTGTACTTGCGTTCCTTGTTATAACTGCATCCATATTAGTATCCGCATGTTTAGTCTGACAATCCTAAGTAGCCATTAAGCTCATTCCCATGGTGACCTTTTTCGATTTATTCAGTATGTGACTGTATGGCATATACACAGATCTGTTGTTGTTTTTTGTTTTGTTTTTATCTGACTTTTTCTAGATTAAATTTAAAAAAAAGAACTAATTGAGATCTAAATGATGAATACATGATTCTTAGCTGCAACTGTATTTATGGCAAAGGTCAGTTGTCTGAGTGCAGTAGATTTAACTTCCCTATTGTTGCTTTCTATATGAGTCTGTTTGGGTGCTTCAGCAAATAAGCATGTGTATATTAATTTGTTTTTTTCAGTAATATGACTGCTACTAGAACCATTGTTTTGTATGGATTAAAGCACAGACACGGACCAATCCAGAGTGCCATAATCATCTAAAAAGTGTTATAGGCTTCACTGGCTTTATGCACCAGCAACTGGAACCTGGACATACTGCCCCCGCCTCTACACACAAACACACACACTAGAATGCAATCTTCTTACATATCTGGATTAGGAGGTTGTGTACAGTACATTCCTGGGTTAAACCCCCTCCGTCCCCCCTAAACTCCTGTTCATCCCACAGCAACATGTTCCAGTGTTTCTCCTCTTGCTGAACAATGTGCTTATTGCTCTGTGTCGATCCTGATCCTGATTGTGGTGCGGGGAACCAAGCGTGCCATACTGTTTATTACCTAAGAGTGTTAGGGGGATCGAGAGGGTATTCGCTGCTTAGTTCAATGTATCTCCGTTGTTGCCTAATTCGTTCTCCTTACTTGTGTCTCTAGCTCGAAGCCTCTGGTGTTAATTGAAAGGCGGGTAATCTGTCTTTCTTAGAGTTTGGGGTTATGTGGCTGCTCTGTGGCCCGGGCCAGGACCCCCTACTGGTGGCCAGTAGAGAGGTTTGTTGTTGATCTGCCAGCCAATCCCCGGGCACTCGAGCCCCTATTGATCTGAAATAAGTAAGTGTTTGCAACCATGGTGACATATTTAAATCAGACGGCAGCCACTCCAGTGCTCATTGGGCTGCGGGCTCTGTTTGAGGTGATGCCAAATGGGAAACCGCTTCTTCACACAAAGCTCCTTTTAAAATTTGGAATAATTAAAGTGGAATGAACCATTGTTATTCTTTATCAAAGTAGGGTTAGGGAACAGGAAAGATCTATGTTAAAATGGAGAACATAAGGCTTTTATTCATAATTTATTAGTGTTATTTGGGGAGCCACTGATTCCAGAATTATTTCCTCCACGGTAAAGTCCAGGTTCAAAGTATCCTCAATGTTCCTCAAAATAGAAACACACAAGTCCAAGACTATAAACTCTACAATACCCATGATTCTTTTGCTATGGAATAAAATCCAGTCAGAGGCGTAAATCAGAGCAGTAGACATTGTTGCTAAATCTATCAACAATTGACCCTATATCTGGACGATGATGATTATCGCATCGGTTCCCCAAAAAGCAAATTGAGCTCATTATTAGCACATATAACAGGATTTTGAGCTCAGTAATAGTTTACAAAGTCAGTCTTATTTATATAAACTACTAATTACTCTGAAGGAAACCCACTGACCCTGTCTGCTACTCCCACCCAACCTAGCGGCCACATTGCTCCAGATCCCTGTCAGCATCACTCAGCAGCAGGGGACCACCTTGTGGCTCAAAGTTACCGAGTGCCCCAGTTCCTGCCCTGCGCACAGTCTGTCAATGGACAATTTGGCAGACAGAGTTGCCTTTTACGTGCCATTGCTGGTTTGACAAAACAATAGCACCATTCTCGCTAATGTGGCAAGACATGCCCAGTGGAAATTGAATTGCTTTCCACAGAAGCAGCTCTGCGACAATCAATTACCCTTTTTTATGGGTCACTCAGAGGACGAAAGGGAACAAGGCCCTTCGCTTGGATATATCAGAGCCTGGGAAAGTGTGGCTGTACGTGACAGTTGCTTCTGTGATGGTACTTTGGATTAGCGTGATTATTTACCTGGATCTTATGTGTGTTTCCCCCCCCCCCCCCCCAGAAAGATTAAAGCATACCATGTTTTGCCATTCAATTTTTTTCTCCATTTTAATTTCCCACAGCAGCAGGTGGGTGTCAGATTGCAAAGAATACGTTGTCGTGTAAATCAGGAGGTAGGCAGTCTAGTATGTGGTCTTGTTTTCTGTGTGACATGCAGACCAGTGGCCAGCTGATGATGCAGTTCATTATTCTAAAGACCCCAAGCATGTGACTGGGCAGTATAGATGACAAGGCAGCCCTCTCTCCGACAGTTACATTACACAACAATGGCTTTACAGTGGCTGGTCCGCTACTGGAACTTTTCTCTGGATGGATATAGAGAGGGATGGGGGCACGGAGAGAGGAGGGCTGGCTGGCTTGGCAGATCTCTGGGTAGTGGGCTGAGTGACCCGTGACCCATACGAACGGGACACAATGCACCTTTCTGTCACTGCATGTCCACCCCCAAGACGCACGCGCACACACTGACAGACAGACAGACGGACGGACGGACGGATGGACGAGTCATGGTATGTGGGCCAATGGGTAGATCGGCTGGAGATTTAAATATGCCCTTTTAATTGTGTGTTGCTCAGTAGCCCACTTTCCCATGTTTCTTGGCCCTGTCACCACAAGGCCGCCGTCATTATTAGTCATTAATCTACAATGACAGAAGCCCATCACAAGTAATGAGAGCTCAAAGCAGTGTCTATTTACAGCCAAATAACCAAGCGCATTGAGTTTCTGATAACGGGGAGAATGAATAACCAAAACATGTTTGGTATTCTTATCTGATACATAACTAAAATATTCTATTGATTATTTAATTGACTTCTAGTCAATGAACGGACTAACTGTTTCATCACCAGTAAGGTCACAGACTTTAATAAATGATCTCTAATAGGATTTGCAATTCATACACACTGAGTGCTATGAAACCCTGTGAAAATTGCTTTTTCGCCTAATCGATGAAATACAGCATGCGTTTAGGGTTGGATTTTATTTACGTTATCATTTAATCTGTAGATAATTTTCTTTAGTAGTAGTAGTTTAATCGATAGACAAAAAAATGTATCAACTATTTTGGTCATCAATTTTCAAGCAGAAATGCCAAACATTTTCTACTTCCAGTCTCTCAAACATTTAGCTGCCGTCCAATGAAAACCAATATATATCCAATTAAAGTTATTTACATTTTTCATAGTGTTTCTTTATGGGTTGAGTAGATTTAATTTTAATAAAATATTTAAAATCCTGAATTGTTTACGTATATCCATGTTTGCGGTTTTCTTCTTCCTTGCCTTTGTTGGAGCATTTCAATATACACACCCTGCATACCAACTACATCCCACTCACCGAATTTGTTCTTCTAGGACCCTTTCAGCAATAATTAGCAAATTCTCCATATGTTTTTATTGTTGGATTCTTTTTTTTTTACTGCCAGAACAGAAATCAGTGTTGTGAACATGCAGTTTTGTTATTCCTCAAAGTCCCCTCCTGTGCTGTACCTGAGGCAGAGGAATATAATAAGTTGTCCAAATCACCCACTGTGCGGTTGGTTCTCTCTCTGCTCAGGTAATTCAATTTCCTCAGTGTAGATGTGCAGACGTCCCCTCTGTGGGAGACCCCCCCGCTGTCGGTCTCTCTCAGCCCAGATGTACTGTTACTGTCTGCTTTCCCCCAAAACAACCACCTCCCTCCCTCTCTCCCTCCATTACCCCTCTCCCTTTCTGTTAATACCACCATTGCTGTAACTCTTATCTATCATAATCTTACCTGATGTTAAAAAAGGACTATTGTTTCTGCTCTTGGATTATGGTGATCAGTTAAACCTGGGTATCCTGCAGATCCTGTGTTGTCTTTTAATGGAAAGATGCTGTACCACAAAAAACCCATATCAACTACTCGTTTTCATTCAGCATTTGCTGGGCTATATTTGAACCTACTCTGCTTGCTCAGATCATAGTTAAATATTCAACACCTTCCGGCTCATATGCCAAGAAACCGGTCTTTCACCTAAAGCTGTAGCACACCACTTCCTGCGTCCGTCTGTGTTTTGTAGGCCGGTTGTGTGTGTTTGTTTACCACGGCCTGCTGGTTGGAGAGTTTTCGTCTGGGAGGAAGTTTCCATTTCCCTTGTGAGTATCTACCACCTGCTGAAGTGGTACACGCCGCCGCGCTCCGTTCCACCACAGATTCAATCAGCATTCTAAAGAGTGTGATACAGCCGGGTGCCCTGAATATTTCAGCCTGTCTTCACGTGCTACCGTGCATGCCTGCACGCGCACGCACGCACGCACGCACGCACGCACGCACACACACACACACACACACACACACACACACACACACACACACGCGCGCTCTTAAATCTCTTGCGCCCTATAGCACTCCACAGAGGGTTAAAGGGTTATGTCGGAGTGTGGCAGCAGAGGAGGAAAGAGGGAGAGGTGTGTGAAGTTATGCCACTTGAACCTCCAGGGCAGCAAGGTGGCGCTTATCTGGGTCACATTCTGGAGAAGAGGATCATTAAATTTGGAGCATTTATAAATCAGCTACATCAGAGCAAACGCACACTAACGCATACGCATGGTTCAAACACAATCGCACAGTGGCACAATGTGTAAAAATACACACCGACTGAGCTTGCCTTCCTTTTCTTTATTTTGTCGTTGTATCTAAAGCTGAAATGGCATTGTGAAATAAAAGCACTCCTCGCTGTGTGTTTGATTTTCAATTAACCTGATCCACCGGGGTTAATACCCAATGCGTCAACATCGGCGCGCTCGGCGACTCCGAGGCGCTCCCGCTCTCTTCTTACCCGTAATGAGTCATCATCTGTTTGAGCACATACAGACACGCTTGTCTTTGTCTCTGCCATGGGCATTCTGTGAAGAAATAAAGCAGAAACTAATGCGCAGACATTAAGAAATAAAATCTCGGCCTTGACTAAAGTAGACTTTATCGTCTCGTTTGGTGTTCTGGTGTACTTAATAAAAGCCAGGCCATCTCCGTCCAGGCAAGATGATGATTACAATATGTTCCTTGTGGGCGTGGCACCATTTAAATGGAAATGATGCATCTTTTTAGTTTATAGGGATGACTCATCCATTATAGTCTACTTTATCATTTTATTAGCTCTTGTAAAGCAGCCTGAAGCTATAATTAGGGATTCTTCATTGATGAGAAGTTCAGGTGCAGTGATGCATCAGTATACTCGGGTAAGCCTGCTTTGGTCATATATTTGTTATGCTGATATTTGGTCCATTATGCATTTAGCTTTTTTTTTTTTTCTTATTGGGAATATTTATGTCTGGGGATCTCAGCCCCTCCGAGAACCATCACCTTACCGTGGTGGAGGGGTTTGGGTGCTCCTATGAACCTGAGGGCTGTGTTGTCGGGAGCCTAGTGCTCCTGGTAGGGTCTCCCATGGCAAATTGGTCTCAGGCGAGGGGCCAGACAAAGAATGGTTCAAGAACCCCAATGGCACATCAAAAAAGAGGAGGTGTGACCCTGCCCGGAGGAAGCCCGGGGCCCCCGTCTGGAGCCAGGCCTGGAAGGGGGGCCCGTCAACGAGCGCCTGGTGGCCGGGTTTGCCACGGAGCCCGGCCGGGCATAGCCCGAAGAAGCAACGTGGCACCCCCCCCCTCTCCATCATGTGGGCCTACCACCCGCAGGAAGAACCGTTGGGGTCGGGTACATTGCCAGACGGGTGGCAGTGAAGGTCGGGGACCTCGACGGACCAGACCTGGGCGGCAAAGGCTGGCTCTGGGGACGTGGAACGTCACCTCTCTGTGGGGGAAAGAGCCGGAGCTTGTGCGGGAGGCGGAGCGCTACCAGTTAGATCTGGTTTCTGGAACCGTACTCCTGGATAGGGGTTGGACCTTATTCTTCTCTGGAGTTGCTCAGGGTGTGAGGCGCCGGGCGGGTGTGGGGATACTCACAAATCCCCGGCTGAGTGCCGTTACGTTGGAGTTCACCCCGGTAGACGAGAGGGTCGCCTCCCTACGCCTACGGGTTATGGGGGGGAAAACTCTGACTGTTGTCTGTGCATATGCACCGAACAGCAGTTCAGAGTATTCGGCCTTCTTGGAGACCCTGAATGGAGTCCTCTTGGGGGGCTCCAGTAGGGGACTCCATAGTTCTACTGGGAGACTTCAACGCGCACGTGGGCAACGATGGAGACACCTGGAGAGGCGTGATTGGGAGGAACGGCCTCCCTGATCTCAACCCGAGTGGTTGTTTGTTATTGGACTTCTGTGCTAGACATGGGCTGTCCATAACAAACACCATGTTCGAACATAAGGATGCTCATAAGTGTACATGGTACCAGAGCACCTTAGGCCGAAGATCGATGATCGATTTTGTAATCGTATCATCTGATCTGAGGCCGCATGTTTTGGACACTCGGGTAAAGAGAGGGGCGGAGCTGTCAACTGATCACCATCTGGTGGTGAGTTGGGTCAGGGGGTGGGGGAAGAGTCTGGACAGACCTGGTAAGCCCAAACGGGTAGTGCGGGTGAACTGGGAACGTCTGGAGGAGGCTCATACCCAAGAGACCTTTAACTCACACCTCCGGCGGAGTTTCTCTGGCATCCCTGTGGAGGTTGGGGGCATTGAGCCTGAGTGGTCAATGTTCAAAGCTTCCATTTCTGAAGCTGCGGCGGGAGCCTGCGGCCTCAAGGTCTTAGGTGACTCAAGAGGCGGTAACCCTCGAACACCGTGGTGGACCGCGGTGGTCAGGGAAGCCGTCCGACTGAAGAAGGAGTCCTTCCGAGATATGTTATCACGGGGGACTCCAGAGGCGGTTGCAAGGTACCGACAGGCCCGAAGGGCATCGGCCTCGGCCGTGACAGAGGCAAAGCAGCGGGTGTGGGAGGAGTTCGGAGAAGCCATGGAGAAGGACTTTCGGTCGGCACCAAAGTGCTTCTGGCGTACTGTCCGGCACCTCAGGAGGGGGAAGCGGGGAACCATCCAAGCTGTTTACAGCAGGGATGGAACACTGTTGACCTCAACTGAGGAGGTACTCGGGCGGTGGAAGGAGCATTTTGAGGAACTCCTCAATCCGACTAATACGCCCTCTTTGATAGAGGCAGGGCTGGAAGATTATGGGGGATCATCAGCAATTTCCCTGGTGGAAGTCACTGAGGTAGTCAAACAACTCCACAGTGGCAAGGCCCCGGGGATTGATGAGATCCGTCCAGAAATGTTGAAGGCTTTGGGTGTGGAGGGGCTGTCGTGGCTGACACGTCTCTTCAACATTGCGTGGAAGTCGGGCACAGTGCCTAAGGAGTGGCAGACCGGGGTGGTGGTTCCCCTGTATAAAAAGGGGAACCAGAGAGTGTGTGCCAATTACAGGGGTATCACACTGCTCAGCCTCCCGGGTAAAGTCTACTCCAAGGTGCTGGAAAGGAGGGTTCGGCCGATAGTCGAACCTCAGATTGAAGAGGAACAATGCGGATTCCGTTCTGGCCGTGGAACAACGGACCAGCTCTTCACTCTCACAAGGATCCTGGAGGGGGCCTGGGAGTATGCCCATCCGGTTTACATGTGTTTTGTGGACCTGGAGAAAGCGTATGACCGGGTCCCCCGGGAGATACTGTGGGAGGTGCTGCGGGAGTATGGGGTGAGGGGGGCGCTTTTGAGGGCCATCCAATCCCTGTACGCCCAAAGCAAGAGTTGTGTCCGGGTTCTCGGCAGTAAGTCAGACTCGTTCCCGGTGGGTGTTGGCCTCCGGCAGGGCTGCGCTTTGTCACCAATCCTGTTTGTGGTATTCATGGACAGGATATCGAGGCGTAGTCGGGGGGAGGAGGGGTTGCAGTTTGGTGGGCTTGGGATCTCATCGCTGCTCTTTGCAGACGATGTGGTCCTGATGGCATCATCAGCCTGTGACCTTCAGCACTCACTGGATCGGTTCGCAGCCGAGTGTGAAGCGGTTGGAATGAGGATCAGCACCTCAAAATCTGAGGCCATGGTTCTCAGCAGGAAACCGGTGGATTGTCTACTCCGGGTAGGGAATGAGTCCTTACCCCAAGTGAAGGAGTTCAAGTACCTAGGGGTCTTGTTCACGAGTGAGGGGAAAATGGAGCGGGAGATGGGCCGGAGAATCGGAGCAGCGGGCACGGTATTGCACTCGCTTTACCGCACCGTTGTGACGAAAAGAGAGCTGAGCCAGAAGGCAAAGCTCTCGATCTACCGGTCTATCTTCGTTCCTACTCTCACCTATGGTCATGAAGGTTGGGTCATGACCGAAAGGACGAGATCGCGGGTACAAGCGGCCGAAATGGGTTTTCTCAGAAGGGTGGCTGGCTTCTCCCTTAGAGATAGGGTGAGGAGTTCAGTCATCCGAGAGAAGCTCGGAGTAGAACCGCTGCTCCTTTGCGTAGAAAGGAGCCAGTTGAGGTGGTTCGGGCATCTGGTAAGGATGCCCCCTGGGCGCCTCCCTAGGGAGGTGTTCCAGGCACAGCCAGCTGGGAGGAGACCACGGGGAGACCCAGGACGAATTGGAGAGATTATATCTCCACACTGGCCTGGGAACGCCTCGGGGTCCCCCAGTCAGAGTTGGTCAACGTGGCCCGGGAAAAGGAAGTTTGGGGCCCCCTGCTGGAGCTGTTGCCCCCGCGACCCGACCCCGGATAAGCGGTTGAAGATGGATGGATGGATGGATGGATCTCAGCGTTTGACTGGATGTGACAGTGTTACAGTATATGTCCACAAACCGATATTTTGACCCTTGTCTAAAGAAAGACTGTGCCTGTGACGGGTTATTTTCACTATTGTCATTTTGTATGTTAAATCAGAAATGAAATTGATATAATGAAAATAACAACATACCTCAAAACCCTTTTTTTTTTTCCACATATCAAAACAAGCCATATAGGAAGAGAATATAAACATTGACCATTTTTAATACATAATTATTTTGGTACACAAAAAGTTGATGTTAAATATACAGCGCTGCTCTATACACTACCGCTTATCCTGCGCAGTAAACACATTTGTGTGCGTCTCTGTTGCAGTAGTGTTTGGGCGACAGGCACAAACCCTCTCACTGACTCCTTCTCTTATCTGGCTCATCACAACAGAATCGTGACGTTCCCATAGCAGACGACTCCGCCCACCAATCTGCCACTTGACTAACAAGGTAGATAATGGCACTAATCTGTCATCATCCTCATACATTTTGGCTGACCTTTCCATCGACATACTGGGAGGAAGCGGTGAAAGGGGCGCCTGGATCAGCTGTGATCACTTTGTTTTTTCACACACAGCTGGTGGCAGATTTACCACAACTCCAAAATCTAATCTCGGTAATCTTCTTCCAACCCTCGACAAAGGAGAGAGAACACAGTGGATTTGGGCAATTTGATGATTGCAGCTTTTTAGGTGTTATTTGCTGTGTAAAATTGGGTTTCACATGGCTTTTGTTGAACTGTTTTTGTGTTGCTCAGACATTGCTGAGATTAGGCCCTCAGAGTTGTTTTTGTCTTATTTCTCGGTTACATTCAGAACAGTTTTCAGTGCCGATTTCGCTGCAGCATCTGCCGTTGTGACTGGAGCGTGTGAACCACAGGCTTTATGACCCCGGGATCGTGAACCCTGACCTTTTATGGCCTGTTGGGTGAACAGTGAGCATTGGCCTCCCGTCAAGCAGTCCACTCTGTCGCTTTCTCTCTTTCTGCATCTTTATCTGCTCTCTATTTTTCTTTTTCACTCTTCCTCGCTCCATCTCTCTCTTTTTGTCTCTCCATGTGTCTCTGAAAGGCTCAGGTCATTCAGCTAATGAGTGCTCCTATTTAAGGCGAGCACCAGGGCCCTAAATAGATCCTAAGATCCTTTAATCGGCCGCTGAGGCCGCTTCTCTTCTGTATGACGACAGTCTTGGTGCAGTGAGGCTGTTACAGTAGCCGCATCCACACACCTGCTCGGGACACCCAAGCCCGACTGGACTCCCCTGTCTTTTTTGGACCATGTTTTCATACCTGAGGACCCCAAACTACATTGTGAGTAGGTGTCGTTCTGCACTGTCCAAAAGTAGGCTTAGTGAATGTGACTTGCGGTGTCGAGGCTTAGGCTACTTGGCTGAGGAAAAAGTAGAGCAGTGCTTCACTGATGAACCGTGTTTCTGATTAAACCATGTGCATTCCATGTGATTATTATTTGGTTATTGTCAGTGGTGTAAATTAGCTAGGAACATTTAGAACAAGGTGGTAGCTTATGTAGTGAGATTTTCGTTATTCAGTAAAATCCCTTTTTAGAGTTACGTTACATACATGAATTTTTTTTTTTTACAACTTTTCTAAATGTCATATGTTAATAGACAGCTGTTGATTTAGCTAGCTAACATGATGCATGGAATTCAAGGGAGAAAGCCGACTGTAGAACGTTACCTCTTCCAGGTCACACGTTTGCACTATTCATTAAATGGTAATAAACGCACAGTAACAGTGTGAGCGGTCTTATCTGAAATTGTGCATTTTAGAACTGAAACGATTAGTTGATTGACAGCAAATTAATCTGCAACTTTTTTGATTGATTTGTTCCCACTCTTCCGTTGTGATGATTTGCCGCATTCCTCTGTTTTACATTATAGTAAACTGAATGTTGGACTGTTTTATCAGAAGAAGAAAAAACAAGCGATTTGAAGACGTTATTGTGGATAATGAGAAATTGTAATGGGTATTTTCTTCACAATGTTTTTACATTTTGTACTTTCGTGGTTTATGCACATGGCATAAAAACGACTCCTGGTGTTCATTTACCATCATCTGTCAGTCATTCTAGTTTGTTTTGTACCCCATTCACGACACACAAATCACAGTGACGTCACTCAGAAACCCGTCAAAGTTATTATAATGAGCAACATCTTGACTGGCTACACCATTAAATACATAGAGCATTCTGGAAGGAGTCAATACGCCATTGGGCGTAATGACTACTTTTTGCTTTTGATCCTCAAGTATATTTAGCTACTAACACATTTGTACTTGTACTTAATGTTGCATTTTACATTGTGGTTTTCCTACTTTTACCTAAGTCAAGAATCTAAATTCTTATTCTAAATTAAATTATGCTACATCACAGCTGTTTCAGTTTCCCCCCAGGGTACCACACATTGCAGGAATTCTTGTTTATTTATGCTACTTGTATATAGTGTATTTTGAAAGGATTGGTGTAGATTGCCCTCAGGACTACTAGCAAACCATGGCTGTCTATTGTTAAGGTTTTGGGTTACATAAGAGAGAAGAGGTTGGTGGTTGTTTTCAGTGTCCTCTTTCAGCATCAAAAGGAGTCCATAACTGGTTCACAGAGAGAGATGAGAGAGAGGATCTGACCTTCACTTAACTGCAGGGCAAATGCAGTTCAACATGAATGGCTCGCTGACGAGTATCGAGCCTGTCGGTGAACAGAGCTGATATTGTGAGACGTGACAGTGCCTTCAGGTTGCGTGTGGTCGCACATGTCGGAGAGTGTATTCACGGTGAAAGCTTTTCTTCAACATAGAATAGGTCAAAGGCTCTTTTCTCCTCAGCCCTGATACACCTGCCCTCCTCAGAGGACGGTAAAGACTGAGAGAAGACTTAAGCCATGTTGGCTTAACCCCCTCTCTCAACCCCCCGCTCTCCATAGTAACCACAGCTGTCAAGTATACCTACTGTGCCTTCGTTATTTTCTATTGCTCCGATCTGTCTTTCTTTCTGCCTGCACCCTCCCTCCAAATAACCCGTGTGGCTCTTAACACCCCCCTCCCTCCTCCTTCATTTATTTCTCCCCCCCACCTCTCCTCTCCCTGTCATTGTCAGCTGCTCAGCTGTAGTGACTGAAGGCTGACTGGCCATTGTTTTCCTCTGTACCAAGAGCCCTTGTGTCCCGTGTCTCTGCACTTCATGTGGCACCGCATCAATAGACCCCAGGCTGCTGCCACCAGACCCCCTGGATGTGCTCCGTCATGCCCGTCAGGATTAAAATAAATCAGGGCCTAGTTTAAAGGATCACTTCACCCAAAATACAATTAAATCCCTCATCTCACCTGGACCGTGTTGTAATTATCATGCATGCTAACTATTTTCCATGGAATACACCTGCTAATGGTGTGTCTTCATGTTTGTATGAGAGCCACACAGTGGTGACAACAGGGATGTTGATGTAAAACCACAGCTGTAGTGCCAGGGTTGTGTTTTCCACTCAATATGGCAACATTACTCGTGGTACTTTACAAGGGCTGCAACTAATTATTATTTCAATCTCCATTAATCTGTCAGTTATTTTTTCAGCTAATTAGTTAATCGTTTCTTCTTGTAGAATGTCATAATATAGAGAAGAAAGGGCCCAGTATAATTTCACAGAGGCCAAATTGTCATCTTCATTACTTTTTAAAAAAAAATCTGAAATAATAGTCCAAAACTCAACATAATACGCTTTCTGTCGTACATGACAAGAGAATCTTCTGAGAAGAGAAGATTGATGATGACTGAATTCCCTTCAGCCACTTCAGTTTCCGGCTCGTGTTGCTGTAGACCTTTTACACAGCAGACATTTTGACTTGTCAGAGCAGAAAAAGCACAGGTGGAATAATACCATTAACTATGACTCAGCTCCTGGTAAGCTATTCTAGTCAGCCGGCATGCACAAAACCAGGGAAATCAGAGTGCCTCCACCATTAATGTTATTGAATACATCTGCTATGACATGTCAAAAAGTTCTGCTGTGCATGCTGGGACACTTACTGGGACACTTGTATAGATCAGACCCATCGTTCATTTTTATTAGTTATGCCTGTGTTCCTCCTCCTATATCTAAATGTCTGCTGTGAAAGGCCTATACGAGCACCCTGGAAATGCCACTGGCCCAGAATTCATGTAAGGAGCTACACTTGTGTTTAACAAGTCAACATTTATGCCATGAGAAAGGTGCAAGCCACCTTAATGATGGTGGGAAGTGTATTGTGAAGTGCTGTAGTACGAGGATCCCTGTGATTCCCACCACTACAGCAAACCACGACTGTATTGTCTCGCACAATACTGTATTGTATAACGCACAAATCTAAAAAGTGCCAGCTGCATGGATAAATAGCAGTCCCAACGTCCTGTGGATATTGACCACCAGAGACCATAGTCAACACCTTTTTAAAAGAACAAATAAATAAAAGTAAAACAATCGTGCAAATTAATTAGACCACAGAGGGTTGCAGCCCCAGTTACTGATTAGTCACGTCTCACTATTTTTTTGTGAGTTTTGCCATTTTGTAGAGCTCTCCGAATGTGTGGTGAGAATTTATTAAACCACTATAAACTCAAAGAATTCCACAATGCATTGCGGAAAATCGTGTACAGCCAATGGTCACTAATCGAGCACGATATTCATGCATCACGCTAAAGGAGAAATGGAAAATGAGCTCTGCATAATATCATTTATTTATCATGGAAATGTTTTCGGACACAGCCATAGTCCACATCTAGCTGATGTCATTTAACGTGTACACATGCGGCAGCATGTAGACTTTGTTTGACAGATTTGTGTTGAATGTGGATGCTTGAACCTTAATAATTACACGCTTATTAGTTTTTTCCCCTCAGTGAAAACTATTGAGTGACTTGCATCACCCTCAGTGCCCTGGATTTTTTGGGGTCCCTTTTTATGTGCAATAACACACCCTGTTGTAATTTTTCACTTTTTCAATTTTTCCTCACAATGTAGACTTTACTATGTGATGCCTCAAACAGAATCTGAGCCTTGACCTCCTTGCGGAGTGTAGTGAGACCTTTCTTCAGTGTGGATCAATACAAGTCTATTTATTCCTTCAGTGTCTCCAAACGGATCGACACTGTGTTATTCTGTAAAAGGAGCACATGTCATCAGTGGGCAGTTATGTAGGCTTTAGTAATCTGTGAAATAGTTATCAGCCGTGAAGAAATGTTACCGGGTTCCGGGATTTCTGCGTTCTCCAACATGTTGATGTCTCTGCTCTGCTGCGGTCCACTCTTGATATATTTGCCGTTTGCTCTGTGAAGACTGTAACTTGATCTGTTTTTGTAAATGTCCCAGCTTGATGTGCTGATGTGTCTGCAGTGGGAACGTTTCTGGATCCTGAGACGACGATGGAGGACGGAAACATCGTAACTTTCCTGGCATCGATAGACTTAACACCCTTTGTTTAATTCATCATTGATTTATTATTCTTTTCATCCCGAACAGAAACTGATACCAGCTTGAAGTTTAACATGCGTTTTAGTTTAGCATGCCATGTAATTGTACTGGCAGTGGATGAGCGTTACACATCCTGTTGTTTTTCTTTTCAGCTGCTCTGGATTCACAACGTGACTAAATTGAAGTTGCTGCAGATGATAGAGGCACACACATGCTAGCAGTGCTGCAAGAGATTTAATAATATTTGCAACATGTTTACAGCTGTCATTAATTCACTGGTCCAACACAAAAGTTTAACCACTGCATGTAATCTGCTTCTTCTGAAACATAATGCAGTAAAGCAGAAAGTACTGAGCGCTCTTTGTTCCCAGTTTAAGTGATATTCTTTCCTTTACACGATGAGGCTTATATGCTTTTCGTGTTTTGTTTTTTTTAGACACATGGAGAATGTTCTGTGTGTGTGTGTTGAACATGTGTAGAAGGGAATATCTGGACTTGCGCAAATTCTGTTCCTCTCACGGTAGTGTCATTGATGTTTTAAGACAACAGAGACATGACTTACTGAGCTCGAGGACAAAATGTGCGGGAGTGTCAATGTTCTAGCTTTGTTGTGCTGTAGAGTGAAAGTAGCCTCTTGTTCATACGCTGGTCAGGTTCACTAGAAATGAAAACGCACTTGGAGATGCACATGAAGACACACACCGATACATATTCTAATATTAACATAATTAACAGGACTTTGTAAAGCATTGACAGTCAGCAGTTGGAGTGTTTGAAGTGGGGTTGTGCTGGTTGGACCAGTATGGACTTTGGAAGTCTGATATGTGGAATATAATTCACCAGTTAACTGGAAATGGTTATTCAATGCATAATATACAAATATACACCATCTGGCCAAAAGTATGTGGGAAATCTTACTGCTACTGGCAATTATGTTCTTGATCAATTGTTTTGTCCATAAAATGTCAGACAATGGTAATAAATGTCAAAGGGGGCGTCTTCAAATGTCTTGTTTTGTCTCCCCAACAGTCCAAAGACTGTAGAAGACTAAGGAAACTAGCAAATATTCAAATCAAAGAAGCTGGAAGCAGAGAATTCTAGATTTATTTTTATATTACTCAAAGCGTCCATCGACTACTTGACTCCAAACAAGGCAAAGCTCCGGTGTACAAAGCAACATCCGTAAATCAATGTTTTCCCGTTTTTTCCCAACGTACTCTTGTGGCTGAATGGGAGAAAATCCCTCCTGCCAGGTTCTGAAGGAAAAGTAGAGCAGCAGATTAATACCCATGTTTTTGGAATGACCTGTTCAACTTTCCCCATCACCATGGCTGGAATGTACGGGTGTCCATTTACTTTTGGCCATGTATTGTCCCCGATCCTTCCTTTTTTTTTTTTTTTTTTTTTTTATTTTCACATTTCACTTCAAAGATGGAACAATCTTTGCTGTATTCAAAGATGATTTGAATGTTTGGTAATTTCCCTTCTATTTAATATTGAGTGTTTTTTTGATGTTTTAAAATGATATTCTGTTTTAGAGGAGAGGGAAATCAGGAATCCCCGCTGCTGCCTGGACTCCTCCAGCTCTAAGAAACCCTTGGAGTATTTCTATCTGTTTCCACATAAACAGAGCAGATTAGCAGGAAGATCTGAGGGAATATTAATAACCTACAACAAACCACAGCCAGCTGCCTTCCAGACCACAGCTAACGACAGAGAGGGAGAGCAAAGTATAGAGCTGTCACAATGTGATTATGCGCTTTTATGATATAGTTAGTGTTGCCTGGTAATGTATTCAGTTAGGCACAATACGATGTATTGCATCCAATGACAATTATATGATGCTAAAATAATGAAGTCTCAAGCTGAAAACAAAAATGGATTTAAAGTGTCACTTGGCAGGACTGAGACTAGTTTTCTGTGTGCATGGAGGCCGGTCTCCGCTGATGCTCAGAACTGATATGGGGAGCTAATAAGCTTTCACACCAAGCAGAACAGAGTGTCACATGACCTTTACCAGAAGCCTGTAAGGGTCAACCCACATGTAGTATTTTGCTTGTTCCTAATTTAGTGTGAAAGCTGATACCTTTCCATATCACACCATGATATCATTCAAGTGGAAACATGTCTGCTTTTGATGACTTTATCTAAACTGGCCCTAGTGTAATATTGACCCTGTGGTTGATGTGCTGCTTCTCCCTGCATACGTTGGGTATTCCACACCATATGGCTGTCACAAAAAAATCAAGTGTGGGTTGGAGTCTGTCTTGGTGCCTTTTGTTGCATCTCTCTCTTTCTGCTTATTCCTGTTGTCTCTCTACAGTCAAAAGCATAAAAGGCCCACAATAAGATAAAAAGAACCAAAACCATTTCACATGAATGAAAACTAACTGCCTTTGCTGCAACATATTTGTGTCATTTTAATTTATCGGCAGACTTTCAGAGGATTGATATGTGTAATGTTTTGTATAAAACGTTTTCAGATTTGGGATTGTATTTGTTTACTATTCAGATACATTTTCAACAGACATGAATATAGCCATAATTTTAACCATATAACTTCAAACAAGGGTTTTTATCCCTACAATTTGTAAAGAAATAAATTAAATAAAAAAAATTACATTTTTATTAGGGACCCCCTCAATTTCTTTTGGACCCACTTAAATGACCAGCTGTGGGTCCTGGGAGGACTCACTACATTGAAAACCCATCCACATCACTGCTTTAGATTGCTTGTTTTGTCTGACAAACTGTCCTGAAATGCAGCAAGTCCTCACATTTTCAGAGGCTAAAACCATCAAATATGTGGACTTTCGACTTCAATCATAATGATTATTAAAATAGTTGCAAATACATTTTCTGATGATCAATCAGTAACATTTTACATTTTAGCTGTAGTTTGAGGGGCCTCCACTGTACAGGTCCACACTGCTTTTACCTCCACCGCACCTCTCCGACCAGCCATTCAGCACCCAGGGAAGGGTGCTGGTGTAATTAGCGTGAACCACTCACGCAGAAGACATGAGGGCAGGATTAGTCATTAACTGAGAGCTTAGCTGTCAGCTGTCAGCCACACAGGAATGCTGCTAAGTCTCTGTTTCAGCCCTGTCCTCCCTGCCACCGAGAAATGGCGAGAAATTATAATTCTGGAAGCAAATAGTTCTTAAAATACAACGGCACAGTCTGCTGTGCTGTTAATAGCCGAGCCAGGGGTGTATGGATCAGACACCAGCTGTAAATGTCTCCGTGTGTGTAGCCTGCGAGTTGCTCTTTTTATATCCTGAACATGGTATTGCTGTGGTTAATGCAGAAAAGCTGACCTGGAAAAAAAAGTCTGCGCTGACACTAATTAACCAAGTTTTAATATTATAAAATGTCCGAATCTAACGTTCGGTGGTGTCACTCAGCACTGAACGGACCTTCCGTTTGTTTTGGCCCTGCAGTGGGAGAACACGCATGGGCAGTTAGTTTTAAAACAGAGAGTCTTTGTTTGGCAAAAAACACACTCAAAATGAGTAATAACGGGAAGATTTGGCAATGCCATTTCTATTAAAGAAATAGAATTTTCCTCCAGCGTGTCAGTCGTCGATATTTTTTCTTCCCCGACCTGTTGGCGACTAAACAGAACAAATTGAAGCTGTCGGGGCGCTGGCAGGTCGTTTGACTTCTGCAGCCAGAATTCATTTATCTGTCCCCTTCCCTTTCTGTCTTCTCTCTTAGGAGTGTACGCAGAATCCATCACATCCTGTTCTTCCTTTTTATTGGACTGTTGTATGGCTGCTCTGTCAGCCCGTCCCATGAGTATGGCTGAGTGTCTCGCACTTTGATCGCAGAGCACAGGCGCTGCTGTAAAGCTTTAGAGAAGTGCTAGTATCCGTGTCAAGGATTGCCACGAATTAAAGAAAAACAAAAGGTCATGCGGAGGAGGGGTGGGAGTGCAGTACACCGGGCTGGACAGACTATTGGGGGTCTGGGAGTCACTCCTGCTGTGTGACCTTTTGACCCCGTAACGTAGGAGTCTCTGCATAGCATGCACATGCAGTCTCTTTGTCTCGCTTTCACTCGCACACTCCTTTTTCTCTCTGTATTTCTCAGATGAAAGGCCTTGTGCTCACACCAGTATTTAAAATGGTGACATTTGCTACCTGACTATTGCCAACCTTAATTTTTCCATCTTTGGCAACTGTTTATCGCACCAAAAGGTGTACAATGGTTGACATACCAGGGGGAAGAGAAAATGGAGAGAAGCCCCCAAAGCTATTGTGACTGTCTGGTGCCAGCCCAGCCACTACGACCCTGACCTTCAAGAACCAAATCATTTTGCAGGGTTAGTTTTTCTGTTCCACTTTGTGTTGTGACCAGGCTGTGTGTGCCCGTGCTGAACTGATCTGATGACCGTACCGAGAACGGAAAGAAGCACACACCAGGGGACACTGAGACGCTGAGACAAAGCGCGCCCAGGTGCTGCTGGGACACAGGTGGCGTCGCCTCTAAGCTGCTTGTTACACAAATCATATCAGGCCCGTTGACAGTAAGCATCACATGCAGAAAACATGGTCTCCGATCCTGTCATGCAAGTGTGCATCTTCATGCGCACAGAACTCCAGCGGCTGTATGCTTCTGTGCTGCCCATGCCTGGTGATATTTGAGATGCACACCCGACACGCGGACTATTTTTTTAAACACTCCAGGAATCCCTTTATAGGATTTTAAGGAGAGTAACTAGACTAGAAAGGAAAATGTCTGGTTGATTCTGGCTCATCTGTGTTTGCTTTCACGCTCCGACTTGAGTTTAGCTCCAAATAGAAACCCAACCCTGTGATCCATTTGGTGCCTATGAAATAACCATGGGCGTGTTGTCCCAGATATGAATTGTTTGATTCCCACACTCTAGTTAAGCTCACTTACTGGCACACACGTACTGCAGAATCTTTTCGGGCCAGTACGACGGACTGTTCTTTAGGCCAATGACAGCGCTTCCCCATAGGCACATGAGACTGCAGGCTCCCCCCCCCCCCCCCCCCCCCCCCCGTCCTCAAAATCCACCCTCTCCCTTGCTCATTAACATTTCAAGAGGAAAATGTGATTGGAGAGGCAGTGCGCGGCTTAGTAAACTCCTTCTGTTACTCACATAGAAGACGTGAAAACGGCAGAGATGTTTGAAGAATTCTCTTGAGTTTGAAAAGGTATCCGAAACGATGTAAAACAGATCATTTTGACACAGAAACTCCAGATGAGCTGTCAATTGCAGCTGGTTTTCTACATGATTAAACTGTTGTGTGGTCTAATCTAGTAAAGTGCCCTCCTTCTGCAGCCTTGAAGCTTCTTTGTCTGCTGTATCCAAGCAGCAGCAGTGTCTATTAGACCAGTTATTCTCCGCCGAGCTACTAGAGGTTTATCAGAGGCAGGTTGTATTTCCGCAGACACAAACTGACATTTTAGCTGAAATGCTGACTCACATTGATATCAGGGTTTCTCTGATAGATATATATATATATATATATATATATATATATATATATATATTTTTTTTTTTTTTTTTTTTGTGTGCTTTCACTTACAAACCCTCGCCATGTTTTGCTGACCTGTGCATGCGTGAGTTGCATTTGTGAGCGAAGTCTAATTCTATAAAAAAATTAAAAAGATTCTTCCCAAACTCACTATTCAATCTTTTTTCCCCCTAAGCTGTAAACTGGTCCTTTTTAAACGCTATGCATCTCTGAAACTGCGGTACAAGGCTGGGACTTGGTTGCTAAGGGAAGTGAGGGGCAGTGTGTGCGTGTGATCGTAAGCATGTGTTCATCGTACATTTCTGTTTCAGTGTCTGCTTGTGAAGAGTGATGATGAAACACCACAAATGTGATGACGGGGGGAGTGGGCGAATGTGGTCCGACACCCAGCGAGGTGGAAATGTGGGTTAGTCTGGTCATATGGACACAACCACCATGATCAGCATCATACCTCCTGGAGCAGAAGGGAGGGGGGGTGCAGCGGGGCGTTGGCTGAGCCTGGGAGGTGGCAGCGGGAGAGAATGGCCAAAGAGGTTTTGGTGCATTATTTGTGTGTGTGTGGTGTGTGGTGTGTGGTGTGTGCGGGGAAGGGAAGGGAAGAAACCGAAGTGTGGGAGGAGGTCAGCGGAATAAGATGAGGGGATAAAAGAACAGAGGGAGCAGCAAGAGTGTATTGATGCATTAGCTCGGAGGTGGTGTGCTTCCCCACCCTCCCCTCTAACCCCGCGGTCCATCTTCAAACACTCCTCTGCGGGGATTGGCTGCGTGCGTGTCGCCATGGCCACGGATGCAGCTTTGTCAGTCACCATGCCACCTCTCCCCGTCACTTCCTTTTTTAACCTGCTTTCATCTAATTCAATTACACAATCACATTATGTAACGTAGTTAGGGGAACTGCACACACGCTCTGAGGTGTGACATTGATGCATCTGTGACGGAAGATGGAAATTGAACACAGATTCATTATTCTAGCATTACTGCTGTGATACTGTCAACTCAACATTTATTCTAGTAAAAGAAAAATGTGTTTTGTGTCTGCAGCCTTTAATATGAAATGTCGTCACAGTTTTAGATAGATCTGTGTGCTCAGTTCTGACAAATGCTTCCACATGTATCTGAAAATAAATGTATTTAGCACAACTCGCACTGAGGCATTTCCAAAGTGTTAAGTGTAAAAACATTTGAACTTAAAAAGGAATTAAAAACAGGAGACATGAGACACATTTGAATCAGAGAGGCTGTCAAAGAAATGTATGAGAAATTATTTCATTGGATATTAAAGAGTGCAAAATTAAATATATGTAGACATTTGGAGTCTAGACATGCACTGTAGCTGCGAGTTTATTAGTTACACCTACTGACAAGATATTAAAAAACGCCTCAATATGACGTAATATAAAAATTACCCACGGCAATAACTGCAGCGTCCAAAATCACTATACAGTTAAATCAACACCTCTCAAACATTTTGCATTAAAAAAACAATTACCTTTCAATGAAGGGGGGATTTATTGCAGAATTGTTTTATTTGTTTTAAGTGGAGTAAAAGTAAATGCTTTTTAAAGTTAGTCAGAGCCGGGGCACAACTTAGACTTTCAGGTCATTTGTTCCTCAGTGTGATGCATAGTAGCCATAGCGAGAATGATGCTGGATTTTTAAGAGGATACTAATATTGATAATTGAGAGATTTAAAATGCAACACCAGTATATTCATTTTCTTTTTTCTCAAGTCGGATCTATCTGTAATCTATTTAATAGACCTTCACCAATCTTTCACTGGCATTGTCCTGGAGGAACAGCAAGTTCTTGAAGATCTAAAAGCCACAGTCTGCTTAAAACAGAGTGTTTGTCAGATTGTCTAACAGTATCTGAAATGTGACATAAGAATTAGGAAGGGGGCTGGATCCAAGAATTTCACCTTTTTAAATTTTTTACTTTCAAATGCAAAGAAAATCCATAAAATCATTCCCGCTCTATGCTGAGCATGGAAGTATCATTGAAGTTTTAAACTTCTCTCTCAAGCTTCTGTTGCATTTTATGTGCACAACCAAGTGCAACGCCACGCGTGTCTGTCCAAAAGTGCGCGCTGTTATCTTCATCACAACTCAAATCCTCACGTAGAGACTACGAAGACGAGCAAAAGACACAACAAGAGTTCTTGGAGAGAGATCTGGCAGTGTTCTGCAGCCAGGAGGAGGCTCTGACTGCAAGCTTTTACTTTCAATTGTTCCCATTTCCTTGATGTGGTCAGATGACACATTGTACACCTTAGTTCATTTCACGCATACTGAGTCCTTAAGAGGAGCAGATTCATATTGTACCATTAGGTCAGAGATATATCTCGGGGCTAAGCCATTCACTGATTTTTACATACAGTGCAAGCTTTAAGATTGTCTATTCTGTGACAAACGAGAAGCCGTGTGTGTTCTATTTTCTTTGTCTCGGTCGGGATCCTTGGGAATAAGTGGCTGATTCTGAATCGGCTGCAGCATGATGTGTCAGAGATTTAAAAAAAAAAAATAAAAAAAAAAAAAAAAAATCAAGCGTTACTTTGAGCTGCTCCTGTGTGTAAAGTGTATGGAGTCCAGCTCTGCATATTGCGGAACAGATACTACTAATGTCTCAGTGCAGCATGGCGATGCTGCAGAGTGGGTTGCCATGTGTGCATCGAGAGAAAGCCCTCCCCCCCTCACACTAATGCATTGGATGGAGACTCCCACCCACTAGCCTGCGCTCCTGCTCACCGTCCTCCCTCCCAACCTGAGAGGGACACCTAGTGGACTTAGGGTGCAACTGCAGCCGCGCATCCCTGCTGCCCTCACCCCGACCTGTGCTTCTTTACACACAGAATAATTTATGATACGAGTCACCGGCATTTTCTAGTGATTGTACAGGCACAGTGGGACAGGAGGCTGGATAGACTGGAGGAAAGGGGAAACGTAGAGTAGTATTCCCAACATGGTTATAAATACAAGGGCTACAGTAAGTTGTGTTCCACACCGCAGAGCATAATCTCCATTAGCAAGCCAATTCTCATCAGTTCTTTTGCTTTTGCGTCTGTTCCCCTCTCCCTTCATACTCAATTAGACCCCTGAGTAGAATTAATCACACATTCCCATCTTGGGTGTGCCTACATACACTCCAGGCTGCATAATGCATTCTAATGCAGATTCTACACTGTATTGGCATGTAGTCTGAAACTCATTTATCACTGCCATGCAGACCTGCTGCTGCTGCTGCTGCGGCGAAGACTGTTCTGCATGCAACAGCCCATCTCTCCCTCTCTCCTGCCTTCTATCTCTCACTCCATCCATCCCTCCCTCATACACCTCTGTCCCCTCGACCCCTCCCGGCCCTTTCAGGTCCTTTTTTATTTTATTTTTTTAATTACCTGTCAGAGACCCAGGGTCTCGATCCCCTGCCTCCCAGCTCTCTGCCACATCTCATTCACTTCACACTAGCTAGGAATCTGCCTATGAGAATAAAGTGAGGAGTGATTCACAATAAAGCAGACATTGAGAGTGCCAGTGCATTGTGGGAAGGATTCATCTCCACCGACCACAGATCTAAATATGTAAAAGTTGAGCTTTTCATTGTTGTGGTGATGTAGCTGATAATATCTATTACCAGCCTGTTTTTAACTTCTCACAGATGCACCTGTATCTGCTGGTATTGCAAAAAATGTTTATGGACATTTTTGAAGCTGATAATAGGGAGAAGCATGCTCCTTTGCATAATATGATTTTATACTAATATGCCTCATCACTTCTTCATCTCAGCCCCAGGTGGTGGGTCTGCTCCATCTCTTTCTGGTCTCCTTCCTCTTGCTGTCTCCTTCTTCAGCATCTGTTTCAGTCTAGTATTTGCCCCTCAAACTAGGCTTAACAGCTTTGCTCTTCCACTGTTGTGCAACCGGTCACCTTCTTAGCACTCATCTGTTCAGGTGAAATATGAGAGCAGGACGACGCCAGTGCACAGTAGTGAGTGGCCCCTCCGAACTGACCCCGTTTGTCTGTCAATACGTCTGTCAGTGCCCAGTTTAACTCGAACACACACAAACGCACTCTGATAGAGGAAGCTCTGACTTTTTCAGTGCCATTTCCTGCTGTGTCAGATAAGTATGTGTGCTGCGCTGCGTGCTTGTGAGGTAGAGAGATAGTGTTCCCCCACTGCCTCTGTCAGTCGGTCTCACATTCCCACCTGCCTTCAACTGGACAGTTGCACAGCCGCAAGGACAGAGAGACAAAATGGAGCTTGTGTGTGTCGGAGGGAGGTGAAGCCACGGGGGTCAGCGTGTGTCCTGTCACATTTGATGGCCACCGTGCATCGCCATGCGTCGTGCACTCGGTACATTCAGAGGTTACGGGAGAGCCGGGGAGGATGATGACGAGGTGTTTGTGTGCGGCACTGGATACAAGGTGACACAACAGATAGGGACCATACATTTGTTTGTGTAAAAAAAAAAAAAAAAAAAAAAAAAAAGAAAGAAAAAGGTGATGGTATTACCATGGCAGGTGTCTTTGCACTGTGTCCACTCTTAGATTAATATAAACTGGGGCTGTCTGCTTTGCCAGCAGATGGATTTCACGTCCCGTAACAATTAATTTCCTGGTGTTCATTTATAGTTTGAGAACTTTTCGTCAGACGCGGGCAGGCTTTGCCAGCTTTGTTCTGTTTAAACTGTTAAATGGAAATCCAGCTAGCATTAATAACGTCCCAACACAAGTTTGTAAGTCTGAAAGTAGCAGAGTCTAACTGCCGGCAGTCTGCCAGTAAAACTCTTGATGTTGAGTTCAATTAAACATTAACTGTAGAAAAGTACCTCTGCTGTCCTCTGCTATTCCAGGCATGTGTTGGACTTCTCTCTCAGCATATGGTGCACTGCATAAGGCGTTTCTATCTGAAACGGAACTGTCCCATTTTTGTTTTTGTTTTTTTGCAAAAGGGGGCACCCATTGTCTCTTGACATCACTGCTATTTCGAGTTTGTTGCAAAGAAGCAGTTAGTAGTCTATTTTTAGTTTAGTATTTTTTTTTTTTTTTTTTTTTTTTAAAAGAGCGATGAGATATAAAAAGATTAATTTAAAGTTCTAGTGCCCGAGTGATAAATTGACTGTTTTTGTCTCAGATTTAGTTTATTTGTGTGTATTTTTCAATCGTTGATGTTTAAAATAATTTAGCAACGCTCTCCGTGATGTAATTTGTCAACCAGAGAGCGTTGACAAGTTGAATTATTTTTCACCTGTTGTTGCTCAGAATAAATCTGTCTCAGAAGTCTTTAATAACTAAGTTTAAAGAATCCTTTCAAAAAAAAAAAAGTTACTTATGTGTTTATTGTAGAGGTCTTAACATTAAACTGAGACATGACCTTTTACCCAAATTAGGTTGAGTCTAAATTACCCGTCTAATGAAAGGTCCCCTGTGTTTTTAAAAACACAATTTATGGATACAGCCAGAGTTACTCACCACCTGAGATCCGACAATCGTGTTTCCGTCCTCATCAAACATTTGCCAAGTTGTACATGCCGCTAGCGTGGCTAAACACAAATATCACCATATTTATATCATTATAGGAGTCTTTCTAAAAGAGAAGATCCATTTACCCGATACAGGGAGTTCTACTCGGCATGTGGAAATAACTATAAAATGACTTCTGTGGCTGTGGAGGAAGCTTTGTCAAGTCTGAGAAAATAACCCCTGGGACCGTAATGGGAAAACCATACTGAGTTGCATTATGGGATCCATAAAAGTCAAGATAGCTTAGCGTCTGCTGTTTCAGTCTCATACATACCACCTCCTAAATTTATGGTGGCACAATACTAAATAGCTAAGAAACCTCTTTAAGTACAGTTCAAGACATAGTCCCTGTAAAGGCAGCATAAATAATATGAGGATAAATGATCGTGACATGTGCAGTATGCCTGTGTTCCTCTGCACAGTTATAGGCCATGTGCACACTCCACTGTGTCCAAAAATGATTGCTACATTACTGTCTGAATGAAAATGTTTTGGTTTAACTTCTGTCAAAAGTGTACGTTGAAGCGCGTTTGTTTCTTCTTTACCGGATGCAGTTTGGTTAGTCTGGCCTGAGTGGAATCTGAATGGATTTGACCCCAGCCTCACACTCGGTCATCTACATTTAGATTTGATATTCACCACATTATTCACTAAAACCCAATTAGAGCTGCAGCACACAGTCTCCATTCTGGTGGTGACTGAAGAGTCTGAACCTGAGTTCAGCCAAACCGTCGGCTCTCAGTGGTTTGCCTCCATGCTCGAGCACTTGCTGTTTGTTGGACTGAAACTGAGAAACAGCGGGACACCACTGAATCCTTTCCTCTTCTCCCGCATATGTGCAGGATATTAAATAATAATGTCTGTGAAAAATATTCCTGTTATTCCAAGACCAGCGGGAAGTCCCATCTGTGTCCTGAGAACAGTACAAATCCTCTGACTGAAGTGCGTTTCCCCCCCACATTCCTCACCTGCAACAAACAGAGGGGAGAGGTGGGGTGCTGGCACAGCCTCTGATGTATACTTCTTTCCCTGCTCAGCCGTTTATCCACTCCGTGTTTTACAGAATATTTGGTGCTGGATCTCCTCCAGAGAGACACAAAGCTTTCATCAGCCTCAGCGACTCCGCTCCTCTCCAAATTCCCCAAAAATATTTATTTTTTCAGACGAAAGAACAAAGTGAAACGCTCTGAGCTGTAGCCATGGTAACGTGGCTTTTTTGGCTTTTGCGGAGTGACCTTCAGATGTTGCCAAGTGTTCAAAGACCACGTTTAAAACTGCCTTAGAAGTGTGTCTGCGCTGACACTGTGGGGCCACAGTTGGGATTAAGTTTATTGCGTTGACTGTTGTTAAATCACTTGGAAAAGAAATCTGCAGTGAGTCCAGTCAAGCATATTCAGAATCACCCCCATGAAGTTATAATGTGGTATAACATTTCAATCCATGGTCTCAACACAAAGTGTGCTGTTTAATAATTATTAACCCTCTTCTTTAGTTGTCTCAGAAGGTATGCTGCATCTTCTCTACCCTCCCACTTCCTCCTAACTCGTTTTTGCTGTGCTTTCTGCATATTCTACTTGTTTCCCCTCTCCTGTCTTCTTTGTCCTAACCAAACATTTTGACGCATTGCAAAGCATTATTTAAGAAGATTGCTTGTCCTGTGACAAAAGAAGTGACGGGTTTAATCCCTGCAACATGCATCCTGTCAAAACACTCAATCCACTTGCCGCTCACTGGTTGTAGGTCTCTATCAGCATGTCGGGGAAATGGACACATTTAACCTTTTTAATTCTTTTCTCATCCGTCTAGTTGTTAGAGAGGACGTGTGATTCCAACATAAAGGTTGAGCTCCATGTGCGATCTCTGCTTCAGTCCTGCTTTTCCAAATAATGAACCCTTCATTCAGCTTGAAGATTTGGAGAATCCATGGCTTATATTATGTCATGCCTCCCCTACTGTAAAGCTGCACTCAGTAGCCCCGGGTGAAACGCAGCCTCTTCCTCATTCACTTGATTATACAGTAATGGACGAGCCATTACATTTCATTGTGTCACTGTACTGTTTTAGGACTGGACTGTTTTTTCAATCTGAATCCCCTCTAACACCGTGATCTCGTGCTTCCGTACATCCAGCTCTACAGAAAGGCCTAAAGAAAAGCTATTTTTTTTTTATATGTGTGTATGTTTATATATATATATATATATATATATCGTGGATTTTAAATCATCTCCCTCCTTCTCTCTTCTTCTTCCTGTAAATTACTTTGGAACTTCTATTTTGGAACGTGCTATATGCGTAAAGTTTGCATGCTTATACAAGCAGCACGGTTACATTTTCATTTATCTATCAGTTTTGAGGACTTGATTAAATCGGACCGATATTTTTAAATGATCTGCAAGGCGCATGTGGCGTGTGATTTGATTAGCAGCTGCTTCCTGCCGTGCAGACTGTCGGAGAGACTAATAACTTGCTGCCTCACCTTCATGTTTTTCAAAAGAGAAGTTTGTTTTATGTACAGCAGGTCTGTTTGTTTTTGCAGCTCAATGTGCATGTTTTGTGATTTTTAACTGCCAACACACAGCTCAGCTTGTTACATTCCGTAGTCCAGTCCAGGATGTGAGAGCTGTTCGTTTCTGTGCTGGACAGGACCAACATTCCTACAGCTACTCAAATCTGGCAGATCCTGGCGGGATTTCAGAGCTGCTTCTGGTTATCGAATTCCTGGAATATCATTGAATTTTAGGGGAAAATCAGGACACTCATAAAGTCTCTGGAGAAGTTGGGGAAACTGTAGAATGTTCAAATGCTGAAGAGTTGTACAGAATTGTAATCTGACTTCCTCTCTCTTTTCTCCCCTCCTCCACCAGACAACGTCACCTACAGGTCAGGGCCGGTCCGACTCGCCGGTCTACACCAACCTCCAGGAGCTGAAGATCTCTCAGTCCAGCCTGCCGCCCGTCCCCTCCAGCTCCCCTCTCCACATCCTGGGTGACTGGGAGACCCACAAAGACCTGAGCGGCAGGCATTTCTACTACAACCGCGCCTCGGGAGAGCGGACCTGGAAGCCACCGCGCACCAGGGACACCAGCGGCAGCACCAGCAGTATCCGGGGAGACAGCCAGGGCACCGCGGAGAGCGAGGTGAGGGATGCTTAAGCCAATTGAAACACAGAATGCAGGTATTTATTGTCAAAGCGGAAGCCACAGTTGTGGTGGACGTATAAACGGTCTGTATGTGGACTCTCTGGCAGTCGGTTCTAAATAAACAGGCTGTGGTGAAGGTGTGGTGAACCTCAGAAGACTTTTAAAATTATGTAGTGGTTACTGAAGGTAGGCAAACAACAAGAGTGGCTTTGATATGGGGAAGTCATGGTTTCCTGTCAGGTTGTAGTTTTCTGCCTAACTATCCAACACTGCCCTCATGTGGTGGTTTGGTTTACTGCAGTATTATTTGAGGGAGAGCAAGGATGGCTAATTGTATGCAGTGTATATATATTGTATCATTGGAATATAATCAGTGCTGAATTGATGAGCCAATCCACAGAAATGTTGATATTTGATTAAGCTTTTATGCTGGTTCCAGCCTCTCAAATGTGAGGATTTGCTGTTTTTCTCAATTTTAGATAATGTGTCAATGATTATCTTTGCATTCTTTTTTTTAATTGTCACAGGCATTTTGTTTTGCATAGACCAACTGATTCATCAATTTATCAAATATACAGGTTATTCAGTAATAAATGGTCATAAGTCATTAGTAGTTTAACAGATTTGTCTTTGTGTAAGGTGGAACTATTTTTGACAGAACATGTTGACATTCTGGGAAATACTCGTACTATTTGCTCTCTTGACAAGAGTTGGGTGAGAAGATTGATATCTCGCTCATTTCTTCACGGTAACATAAATATGGGGCGAAAGCAAGACTGGAAACCGGAAGAAACGGCTGGCCTGGCTCTGTCCAAAAGTTAAATAATGTGCCTTCCAGCACCTCCAAAGCTCTCTTATTAACACATTATACTGTACTATACTATACTGGGTCAGGCTAACTGTTTCCAGTCTTTGTAATAACGTTGCTGCTAACCAGCTGCTGACTCTTAGTAGCTACTAAATGTAGTATAGTTAAAAGTTAAATATTTGTCTCTGAAATTAAATAAAGGAGAAGTTTAAATGGACTGAACTGGAGGGAAATGAACCACATAAAACCTGTACCATTAAGCCCTCCATTTGTCTTTTTCTCTGTCCTCTACAGCCGCTGTCCTCAGAGGAAAACTGTCACAGCACCCACTCAAGTCAGTCTGACAGCCAGTACGGGTCGCCCCCTCGAGGCTGGTCTGAGGAGCTGGACGAACATGGACACACGCTCTATGTCTCTGAATACACACAGGAGAAGGTGCGCTCTATTGGTTAACCAGCCAACTCGTAGACCGATCACAATTTAGTGTTTTTCATAGTTTAATTTCGTTGTTTAACTTGTTGTTATTTTAGACCCACCCCTGCAAATTGCATATACATCAGATATGCTTGTTTTCCCTTCTTTTTTTCCCCCGAGAAGCTGACTAGTGTTTGTGTTCGCAGTGGATAAAACATGTGGATGAACAAGGCCGGCCCTACTACTACAGCGCTGATGGATCCAGGTCAGAATGGGAACTGCCCAAGGTAAGATTAAGATTAGGGCCAGATGTTATGTCCAAGTGGTGTTGTCTTCCCGATAACATCCGTCATACCACAAGTAATCTCTTTCTCTTGGAAATTGAAAATCACTACCCTTTAAGACACTTTTGTGCCACTCCCCCTGGCGCGCATTCTTAAAGGTGCAATGTGTAGTGTCGAGCCATCTGCTCCAAAGAAATAGTGTATAAACCCAGTGTAACCCTCCACACTGGGTCCATACAATCTACATTTACAGTCATCAGTTATTAAATATAGTAGGCTGTAGTATGTTAAACCTATGTTTATATTTTAGTTGTAGTAGTTTGGCATATTTATAGTATTCAAATTTCTTATAATTTACTCTTTATATTGTGTATTGTATTCTTCAGCTATAGCTCTCTCTCTCTCTCTTCTACTGTTGATATATTTACTGTTTATTTCTTTTACTCTTGTGTAAGCCCGTCAGTCAGTGGGCAAGAATATGAAAAAGTCGACCCCAACTGCTGAAACTCTTGAGAGCCGGTCAAAAATAACGCCGCTGTCTTCCCGTGGGGCTTATCCATCTGTGTGCGCACTGGGGGCTGTAGGCCGTGTATCGTTACATTAGTTTATTTATTGGACTAAATCGAAAGTGGCAGAAACGAGAAATTTTATTGTTCTGCCACTTTGAATGTAATCCAATAAACAAACTATAAAACCGGCATAGACCTCTGTACTGAGGCCCGACTGGCGCTACGGTGACTCACTATCGCCTCTAGAGGAACAAGTGGCATTATAAGCCTGGACGGGCCGGGGATAGTCAGTTAGCATGCTAACTTCAGTAGATATCTCTGCAACACAACACATAGACGTCTTTGGCGCAACGTCAACACTGTAACCTCTTCTGTTGAAAGTTTTAGTTCATTTTAAAAAAATGTTTTAAGTTTCAATTCTGCCATATCTCACACATTGTACCTTTAAGACTGGTGCTGTCAATGTAAGTAGATAAGCTCACACAGGGGCCACGTTTGAGTTGAACTCTGGGTGACAAACTATTACTGGCTCTTTACCTGCTAATCTGGAGAGCTGATCTGAATATAGCAGTCCATTCTCACAGTGAATGGACAGTAGTGCGGACATGGATGCATTCAGTGGACAGTTGAAGACGATGCCTGGGCTGTAAAGTCCCCTTGTCCGATGGTGCTGTGGACCGTAAAAGGAGAGGTAGGGGAGAGCAGAGATCCTGAAGGGTGAGCTGGAAGAACTCGGTGATGTCTAAACTTCAGCTCTCTTCTCTGTCTCTGCAGTACAACATCTCCCCTCAGTCCGGTGAGGTTCCCAAGAGTCGCAGTCTGGAGAGGAAGCAGCAGGATCCCATCGTCCTCACCAAGTGGAGACACAGCACCTACGTCTTAGACCTCAACGACAAGGTAAGACATATTGAAGACTGCAGGATTGCGAAAACTAATGAGGTTACACAGACCATTGGGTCGGATTGGTGTGGAAACAGGCCCTCTTGTTTCTGGCAGGCTTTTTGTTTGCTTTTTCCATTACCTGTATTATTGGCAGTGAGTTTAATCCCTGAGTGCTAATGACGCCCTAGCTCAACAGAGGAATAGGCTTACAATGGACTAATCTGCCTCTTATTTTGGAATGTGGACAAAGGATAGTGTACGTGAAAAGCAGGTTTACTTGCATGTGATTTAAACAAACATGTTGTGAATGCAAACTATCTTCCACAGAGCAAGGCAAGTGCAGCGGACACGATCACTTAAAAGAGTGTTATAGTGATTTAGTATTGCACTATGAAGTTGGGGGCCTTTACGAGAGACGAATCATAAAAAATCTCTGCACAAACCCAGAACTGTATTAAATCTAAGCATCTTATTACTTGTTTAATTTTTATAATACCTCATAAATGCCCAGCTCTTTCAAACTGCATGCATTTTAGTCACCAAGCCCAAATTGAGATAATGCTGATACATTATGCGACTGTTATCACAAATCGAATTCAGTGGAGTGCACCTTTTTTAAATTTATAGCTTCAGATTTAGTTCTTGTTATTTAATTTGTAGTTTTTTATACCAGTGTGCACCATACATCATGTGCTGTCAATCACCTGACACCAGGCAATGTGACAAAATAAAATAAAAATTCCCGTCACACGTTTTCCCGATCAAGTTAATTGCGATTCGTGATATTATCCTGATATTAATCAAAAATATGCATACAACTCTTAAAATGGCTCTGTAACATATTGGAATCACTTCACCTTATAGTTTGTGAAGAAACAAATATTTTTTTGCATTTCAGATGGTACACATCTGTTTTTAGTGAATATCCTTATTAGTGGAAAACAAACAATCCTTAGATGGATGGATAGATGGATGGATAGATAGATAGATAGATACCTTATTGATCCCGAGGGAAATTTAGGCATCCAGTAGCTTAAAAGACATGACATTACATATCACATATCTGCCCCCCCCCACCCCCCCCACCATCAAAATTAAGAGACAAAATATAAGAATAAAGGCTGTTACAGATACAAAATACACTGCAACATTGACCAGTGACTGTGTAAACCTGAGCAGATTTAGTGCAAATATAGTTAGTGCAAACAGTGCGGTGCAAATGTGTATACAGATCTATAACCATAAATAAGTGAGCATTAAAATGTCCAAAACTAAAAATGTTAACACTAAGGCTAAAGTGTCATAATGCCTTAAATCCCAGGTTAAATGCAACCTTATTTTTAATTTTTTTTTTATAAATAAGGTTATAATAAATCATAAGGTCCCCCTTCATAGATGAAGAATAAATAAACAAAATAGCAACATTGTGTGAGTCTGTTCTTCCTGTTTTATTAAAAAAAAAAACATTTATTTCACTTCCCTACCATGATAGCGAGCTAGAAAGATTTTTCGAGTCACTCGTGAGGATATTCACGATTATCCCGATAATTGAAATTCACCGTGGTCACCTTGTTGTGAGTGTTCTTTATCCTGATCTGACATCAAATTCTACATCGTGCCATCCCTACCTGACACTAGCATGAAAAAAAATCCTCCTTGGAGAACATGTCTCCTTACAAACTTTACTCTTATTTTGCTTTAGTTGGAGTAAAGGTTAATAAACTCTGGTGGCAAACATTCCAAGTTCATAGGGGATGTTTTGAATTAGACGCAACGTTTTAAGAGTGAAGAAAATATAGTGGAGTTTAACTCTGTGGCGGTTTCATTGCAGTTCTCTTTCAAACTCTGGCGGTTCTCTTCCGACTCGCACAGGAGGAGATTTCGTCTGTCTCTTTGCCGTGATAAAGTTGGTACCACACAGAGCCTCTCCTCCCCGTCACTTCTCTAATCAACAGACGATTGACTGCCAGTGTGTCCTGTAGAGCGCCTTGTTAAATAGCTGTGGTGATATGACGATCAAAGCCGCGTTTTCACTGATTTGTTCTTATCTTGGATTTGATAAACGGGAAGGAAAGCAGCATCCTGGAATGAACCTCAAACTCTAAATTAGCTTTCATCAGAAATTCAAACGCATGTTGTTTGCAACCTGAAACCTAACCTGCCTCCCCTTCCTTATCTTTTGATGACATACACTAACATCCAACACAATCGTGTGATTCCTTTCCAGGTTCCTGATCCATTTTCTTCTCCTCACTTACCTCAGACTGACTTGTCTTCATGTGTAGTTAGCTGGTAGTTATTCGCGACTCATCATGTTGTGCCTCTTGTTGGTAGGAGTGTGCTCCAGCGCCCAAGCAGAGCTCTCCAGACTCTGACTCGTGCCCCTCATCTCCTAAGCATCCCTCGACCGTTAGTATCCCAGCTTGCAATTGCATCGCACCACACTTACTATCATCCTACTTTCACCTGCATCCAAATTCACGTCTTAATCCTCATCTTTAAAAACTCTCCAAGCCTGCATTGCATTTGGTTTCCCCCGTCTGCTGCATTCCCCGTCGGACATCTAACTGCATCACTTCTAACACCATGGCAAGAAAAAGTCACAGGACAATGCCTAAATGTTGGCACTTTGCAGCAGTGTTAGGGCGTCCTCTGCTGGTGATATTTGGCCAAAAACATCAAGCAGCTCATCCACTTCCAGGCTCCAACATTGTCCCATTTGCTTCTCAAGCTTCAGCGTGGCGTGTGTGCGTGTGTGCGTGTGTGTGTTTTCATGCATGCGTTCTAGTAGGTTTCTTATCTGCGTCTATGTCTCCATAGCCCTCGGAGAAGTGTGGAGTCCTCAATGTCACCAAAATCACAGAGAATGGAAAGAAAGTCAGGTAGGAATCTAACGGCTCTACGTCAAACTTACTTTTTCAAAAATGCTGATGAACTTTTTGAAGAGTTGTCTGATTTTTTTTATTTTTTATTGTTGCATACAGGAAGAACTGGACCTCCTCGTGGACAGTGCTGCAGGGTTCATCCTTACTCTTTGCAAAGGGTCAGGGGGGAAGCACCAGCTGGGTACGTATTCCAGCAGCCCAAAGTTGTGAAGTTTCTGAGCTTTTCTTTCTTTTTTTTTTTTAGCATTCCAGTCATCTCTGTGTTATTCTTTCTTTCCCATTTCTGCATAGTCACCTGTCTGTGAAATGTGTCATCCTCTGTTTATTGCTTTTGTTACTCTCTTCTCCTTCCTGAAGTCTTACTACCGCAGCGGCTCCATCCCTGAGCTGCTCCTCACTCTCCTTAGCAACTGGAAGCGCTCAGTCAAGCCCCGTCCTGCTGTCTCCTATGTGAACTGTAGGCCTGTGCAGGCTGCCGCTGTATGTCCCCTCTCTCTGCATGTGTTGCTGCTCCTGCCTGTCTTTCCTTCTTTCATTCACTCCTGCTTTAACTGCCTGCGGCACTGGTGTGTGTGTCGTGCGTGTCTGTTTGAGTAAAGCTTGATTTAGCTGATCCTAATGTAAAAAAGCTTTAATAACCAATAAACATTTTAAGAAAATTGATCAAATGACAATCTATAATGTGAACGCGACTTTACAGTTCCCCTCAGCTCTACGGAGCGTTTTAATGTCTTTCGGCTCATTGTTTTAGTTTTACTGCCAGTCTCGTCTCAGCGTTGTTTCTACCAGCAGTAGGCAGCTGTTTACGACCTGCTCAGCACCAAACACCAGACAAAGTTTGTTACTCACTGTTACAGTGAGCACAGGGGACCTAAGGCTAAACTAAAGAGCCCGCATGGATCACATCTGAGCTATAAGGAGAGTGAACATTGGACTTGAATTAATCTACATTGATTTAAGACACATTGTCCATCTCCAAAACATTTCCTTTTAGATTTCTTAAAAGCTCTGTGTGATAACCTGAAAAAAATAGGCTGGTCTGAGCTCAGAAACCCGAACAGAATGGAAACAATTATCTTTACATAATTACAATTTTATGTATAGATTTAACAACGTTTATCACAAAAATTCATAATGTTCTGTGTGTGCCAACAATGATGCATAACACTCAAAAACCACATTGGAAAAGTGAAAATCACAAAATCTTAAGTCATTTACATGGCTTGCATTTTATGTATAACTAAGACATCTAACCAAAAGTATGTTAATTAATATGCACATTACAGCAATAACAACAGCTAACCGTGTGTTTGCTTTTCTTGTAACAGAAAACTAAAATTGTGTGTGTGTACTGTATTAAAGAAGAATTCCTAAATGAGAGTCGCAGTGTTTAAAAATGTGACATGTGTCGCGTCCCAACTACTTTCTTGTTTTTAACCTGAACACAAAAATCCTCTTTTTTTTTTTTTTTTTTTTTTTAAAAACAACAGCGTGTTCCTGTGGTACCGTCCTTTGTGTCAGACATGGACTCTAATACTGTTTCGTTGATTCCAGAAGTTTGGGAGCAACCAGTCGAAGCCCGAGTTCACCGTTGATCTGCGAGGGGGCTCGGTGGATTGGGCCTCCAAGGACAAGTCGAGCAAGAAACACGTCATCGAGGTACTGAACAGTGAACCTGCTGTCAAGTTTCACTGTAGGCCAACGTGCTTTTTTATGTTTCAATGTGGTCAAAAGTAACGTCTAATTTATGAATTCCTTCCTACCTCAGCTGAAGACTCGTCAAGGCACAGAGCTGCTAATCCAGTCAGAGATCGACAGCGTCATCAACGACTGGTACCGGGCCCTCACGGAGACCATCAACACACACGTGAGGAGACATCTTTCAGTAGCAACATCTTGTCAGAAGTTTTACCATGTATCTGCACTCCCCCAAAAGCCTTAAAAGGAAAATGAAATCTTACATCTGAATGTATCTGCGCGTCGTCTCCTCCTGTCCAGGCCTGGGAGTCAGACGAGGCCATTGAGGAGGACATGCCTGAGTCCCCAGGAGCCGAGAAACAGGACAAGGAGAAAGAGCACCGGGACTCCAAGAAGAACAGAGGTGAGCACGATGGAGAACGTCACAGCAACGTACAGTGAATGTGTCTGAAAGAACACGCACTCATATCCCGCCTCCTGTCTTTCTCAGTGATGAAGACATCCGTGAGCATGGACTCATCAGACCAGAAGAAAACCAGGTTGAAGCTGAAGAAGTTCCTGACGCGTCGACCCACCTATCAGGCCGTACGAGACAAGGGATACATCAAAGGTATTTGGACAGAATACAGTCCAGGCAGCTGCTCCGTTGTCTATGGTTTCCCACATGTGGACATGTTCCACTGTTTGAATATGTAGTAGCAGACGGCGCGTCCTCTCTCGGTCACCTTCCACTGGACAGATGAAAGTTAAAAACGAATGTGTGTTTGCTCATTCACAGATCAGGTGTTTGGCTGCAGTCTGACCAGTCTGTGCCAGCGGGAGAGCACATCGGTACCCAACTTTGTCACAACGTGTATCGACCATGTGGAGAACACAGGTATGAGCAACACCCGGGCCAGATAGCAGGGCTGCATGATGCCAAGAAAATATGCAATAGCGTTGTTGAATATCGCGAAAACGACATTTACTCACGATAAATAAACAGTTATTAATGTGTACTCAGTTCTGCCTTTCTGCTGCTTTCTTTATACATGCTAACATACAACAAACTGCTTGTTGAATAAAAAAAATTTTAAGGGAATTATTTCCAAAATTCTATTATTGGACATTAAACTTAACACAAAAAACACCAATTAAAAAAAGAAGAAGATTTTAAAGTGTTGCATTTTAAAGTGCAGTTTTCTACTGATTCTCGCACTGATACTACTGATACTGATATTGACATTGTATTGGACAGCTCTAGGCCAGAAATGTGTTTATGCAAAAGAAAGAAGTTGAATTTGAAAGCAAAGGCATTTAAAAAAATAATAAATAAATAAAAAGGTTGTTTCAATATATAAGGCACATTTTATTTGTCCAGCATGGTGCTTTTGGGCCGTCGTACAGTTCAGTCTGTAGCCGGTTGTTAATTTCACTAGAAATGAAAAGAACAAATCTAGGCCTCAATTTCTGGGGATTTTATCTTCTTTGCCACTTGTAGTCACTCGTAAGGGGAGCGTCAATGCTCAAAACTACTGATTTAGTTCAGTGACGCTGATTGAGTACAACCATTTCAGCTTGAGGAAACAGTGATTCGTTCAGACACGTGCTAAGCATCTCTATTCTCCCGTCCACAGGCCACAGGTGACTCCATTCAGCTCAGTCGCATCATTTTCAGCTAGATTTAATATTGCTTCACATCAAAGGTACAACAACTCTGCTTCAAATGTTGTGTTGTGAGTTCGGACAAAAAAAGTTTGTAGGTCAACGTCCACTTACTAGGTGTCCCCGGCATCAGCAGACATACAGTAGATGGCCATATATTGAATTGCAGTGGAGCCTGTTCAGCTTGGCCCATAAGTGATTTCACCTGATCCAATTCCTTTTTCCCCTTTTCATCTTACAGTGGGTATTGCAGCAGATTTTTATCTGACATCATTTCAATACATATTTCAAGCATATAACAAGACTGTTTGCAGAGACTGACGCAGAACATCTTTACATGCCGACAGCTTGCAGTTGGTTCATCTGCACCTTTACTTAACAGAGGACATGAGGTGACGCAAGAAAATGGAAAAAACGCTTGATCGGTCGACCTTTTGTTGGTGCCGTTTGTTTGAGGTCTGCTTGGCGTGTCGAGATCCACCGTGTTCTCATTGTCCGTCTTCTCCTCCTTCTCCTGCAGGTCTCAGTATCGATGGCTTATACAGAGTGAGTGGGAACCTGGCTGTGATCCAGAAGCTCCGCTTTGCTGTAAATCACGGTAGGACCCCGATCGCCCTCTGCCCCAGTCTGCCGACTGACCACAAACATGCCTGAAACACTATCTCCTTTACAGGGGATGTTACAGTTCACATGTACTGACCTCTCAGTACACTCAACACGCAGTCTCCTCACACAGATATGCAGATACATGAGATTTAGCTGCGCTTGTAACCTCTTCTTTTCTCCATCACCCTGTCTGGATTCCCTCCCTCCATCAGATGAGAAGGTGGATCTGAATGACAGTAAGTGGGAGGATATCCACGTCACCACCGGAGCTCTCAAGATGTTCTTCAGGGAGCTTCCCGAGCCGCTCTTCACATACGGGTCCTTTGACGACTTTGTCGACGCCATCAGTGAGTAACTGGACTCGCCGTGTAGAAGGAGCACTCTCCAGACGCGCTATGACGAGGCGTTTAGAGTGCAGCATTTCCCTTCCTAATTTGGCCACAAGATGGTGCTCTGCACTTGTGCATGCACTGACTGGCTGTTTTCTTTTTTTGTTTCCCTTCTTCAGAATGCTCCGACTACAAGCAGCGAGTGAATTCAATCAAAGACTTAATAAAGAAGTTGCCAAAACCCAACCACGACACAATGCAAGTCCTCTTCAAACACCTGCGGAGGTAAGAAAAAGAACGATATTTCTTTTAGATATAATTTAAATAAATAAAAACTGATTACCAACAATATTATTGTTTATAAATTACATGCTTTTTTAATTGTATTTTTTAGAACTAATAAAGACATGAGAACCCCTTCATTGAGACTGATATTCCAGACAGATTTTAAATTGACTTTGTGATTCCACTTAGGGCCGTGTAGTAAAACTTCATGACTTCCTGATTTATATCAATCAGGAACCTTTTTTTAATTAAATTTACTATTTGGCCATATTTTTATTTAGGCAAAGTTGAGCTGGTTCTTACAAACTATTTGCTCTGATATGGAACATTTTAAAATATCTTGAATAGGCAGCGAATAACATTTTTGATTTGATGTATATATGTAAATTCTACAAACGTGCAAAGGCCATCACATAATCGTATAATATTATATCAATCGGTCAAAACACCCATCTCATCACTAAATAATAATGGGAAACCAAACTGCCACCATCCAAATAAAACCAATACCAAAAATTTCACGTTTCACAATGTTTCGCAAAATGTTACGTCACAGTATGAAACCTGAGTGGTCAGAACTTGAAGGAAAGTTACTGAAATGATAGGAATGGACTCAGTTATAACTGACAGTTACACTTTTTTTCTTTGACATCATGTGTATTGATCTGGATATATTCTTCTGATATGGTCAACTCATATTTTGATTTGCCTATGAGTGCCGCCGGAGCTCCTGACCACCTTCCCTAGCACCCATTGAAACCTGTGTCTGCTCTACCTCGACCACATGTCCTACTCTGCAGATTAACCCTCTAACTCTCCAAGTGACTCAAGTGAGGTTCATGCACTCGGATCATAAATGGTACCGAGGCTATCCTACCAACTGTTTGACTCTCAGACTTATCCGCCTGTGGGCGAACACAAACTACAGCCAGGTTTAGCATGTATTCTTAGCCCACTGGAGCCAGCGGCAATATCGTATGTTCACAATGACATTTGCCTAGGTTTCCAATTTGCATTTATATGGCGCTGTGTTTGCTGTAATTCAGTACCTATGAAGTGGTGTTTCTTGAGGAAATTTATAGCGTGACATTCAGTGTATGGAGGTCTACGTATATCAGCGGGTGGATTTAATCTTCTTTTTTTTCTCTCCCTCCCTTGAATATGTTATTGTTTTGTGCATCTGCATGCAAGGATGTAGATTCTATTTAAAAAGGCTATTATGCTCTAGCCTGGAGCGTTCAGTAGCGGTGCAGGGTGTGTGTCGCGAGGCTTGCCTCAGCGCTCAATCTCAGGACCTAAAGATGTGTGTAAAGACCGCAGTGTTGTTTTTCTAGATGGAACCCTGAAGCTGCACTGAATTGTCAAACAAATATACGCTCGCCTCAAGCCATTTATGACACCTTCCAATCTTTAAATCTCCCCGTGTTCTACTTCCCTCTCCCCCAGGGTGATTGACCACGGGGAGGCCAACCGCATGACCACCCAGAGCGTGGCCATCGTGTTCGGACCCACGCTGCTCCGGCCCGAGACCGAGATGGGCAACATCGCGGTCCACATGGTCTACCAGAACCAGATAGTGGAGCTCATACTGCTCGAGTACGAAAGCATCTTCGGCAGGTAGAAGCACCCACTCAGAATAGTATGCCGGGCTGTTCAAACACGGACTTCTCTTCCTTTTCCCCCCTTTTCTTTGACTGAACTGAACATTGCTGTGGACCAAGCAGTTGGGAGAAAAAAAAAAAAAAAATCGAATTTACCTCCATTGACAGGACAGTTTACAAACGTGTTGCACTTACAGAAGTTTCGGAGATGAAAAAAAAAGAAGAAAAAAAAGGTGTACAGATTTCACCCGCTTCTACAGTTGCCATTCCTGCTGCGAGTAGCAGGCCGGACAATGGACAGTGTTTCAGAGTGATGCCGTGTGGACGTCCGTGTGATTTTGGTGGATTTGAGTATTCAGGTGTTTTCACATACACTGGATCCCTGTGGCCAGTAATTCAAACGGGGGGGGCACCTTTCGCCTTCCTCCTTCCTGGTGGAAGCCGAGCAGACTTTGGCAGATCGCGTGGGGGGCGCGTGGCATTAATAGCTAAACCGGCAACCTCATCACCTCGCTGAAGGATTGAATCTGAACTGGATAGGTTTTCTGTGTCATGGAGCTTTGTCTGTGATGTATAAGCCCCGTGTGGTTTTGGATCAGGTGTTATGTTAACAGGCTGTCTTTTGGCACTTTGATGAACTGGAGTTACAGTGTCCCCAGCTTACCTTAGTGACACCATCACCCTCCCCTTCCTCACCCCCACTTCCCCCTTCCAACCAGTGTTAACCATTAACCCTGTGACATGTGCGTCCTGTGACTTGAATGATTGAGGACAAACCCTCTGTTTGTGTGTGCGAGTGAATTAACCTAAATGGAATAAAACTTAAACGGAAGCATCGTCGTCTTGCCACTTTGTACAAACTGTGTGTCGTGTAGTCTTACGTGCTTTTTTGGTAAAGTTTCCGTTAAGCTGCCGGCGGTCATCGTCTGTGCTCCTTTATCAACTTCAGTGTTAAATTTCTTCAGTGGCAGAAAATGTCACGGAGGTCCTGGTGTTACTGGAAAACGATAAAGTGGATTTCTGGAGACTGCATTGTTACCAATTTTTACATGAATCATCTGTCGGCTTGATGACCCTTCTCTTCACCTAAGCTAATATTAAAGAGTATTCACAGAAGGGAAACAGTACTGAGAATATTTCAAAGCTTGATGTATGGGAGCGTATGGGTGTTTAAAATGAAAAGAGCCTTTAAAAAAAAAAAAGAAGAACTTTCAGAGCATATGTACAGTGACAGAAACTAGTTGTTTAAAATGTGTTATAGTGATTGAGGTATGTATGCTTCGATGGTGAACTAGTGAAAGATGATTTTGATTTTGTAAATTTGAATTAAAACATGACAATACACAGATTGTGGAAGGAAAAGAAAACCCCACACACATGATCGACTGTTATTTTTGTTTGAAGGTGTATCTGGAGTGTTTTGCGCATGGTCAGCTGCACATTTTGAATGTAATTTTCAGGCTAACTGCTGTTTGTGAAACTGCTATGTCTAATAAAAAAGACAAACTAAATGTTCGGACCCTGACGTGTGTATTCTCTGTCCGAATGTGGAGTTAAATGTTCTCTGTGGATGGAAACGATAAAGAAATTGAGGAGAGTCTGCTGTTTAACCTTCAATCAACTTAAGCTTCACCTTTCCCTCGGCTTTAATTACTGAATTGAATTAATCTACTCAACACTGATATCCTGGTTATTGAATTGAGTGATTAAGCGTTCACGTCTCAATCAATTATACTCCTACCTGTTAATTATGAAATGAACTGCAGTATATTTCTGGAGATTTCACAAATGCAGCACAACCTCTGCCGCTCGACTTCCATTAATGTGATTTCTCCATTCTTTGAAGGCATTTTTGTCATTACTCCTCAGGTCAAACGTGGCTGCAGACCTGAAGGGTGTGGATTAATTGATGTCTAATTAGGTAATTGCCACGGTGCCAGTTTTGATTAAGAAGCACGCGGCGGAGCAAGTGCTGAGCAAAGCTGCTTGCTGCAGGCAGCACTGAGCGAAAAGCCTCCATTTAGCTTACCTTTTTATTTTTACGTGTGTGTGTGTGTGTGTGTGTGTGTGTGTGTGTGTGTGTGTGTGTGTGTGTGTGTGTGTGTGTGTGTGTGTGTGTGTGTGTGTGTGTGGTGTGTGGTGTGTGGTGTGTGTGTGTGTGTTGGGATATCTGATGAGCATCTGCAGAATGGAAGCCTTATATAGAAGCCCATTTCTGGCAACAAAAAAAAAAGGGGAAATAATATATTCAAAGTTAGGATTGTTAGAAATAAAAAAAGGCAAACATTAGACGAAATGACATTTTTGAATAACTTAATCAAATTTATGAGACAGTAAATCATTATTATGAGATGGAGTCAAAATGTTCCTTTTTAAGTCAAAATGATAATCGTCAACATTTTATCTTTAAGCCTAAATTTTCAGTCGAAAAAAAGTCGAAAGTTTGGCTGTCGAGGGCACACCAATAACTTTGATGGTCAAAATTGAAAGTGTTTTGTATTATTGTCTTTTTTAACTAACCTGTCTGGTAATTCATTATTATTATTTTAAAATGCAATGCTAGACTCAGTGGTCGATCACAGTCCGCCATTGGCCCAACCCTACTGTAGACACACGGGACTTTATGGTTACCTTTTGTCATTATTACTTAAAAGTCAAGATTTTTGACATGGTAACTCACAATGTTGACAAAATATCTCGTAATATTAACTTCCGTTGAGTATTTTTGCTTTTGTCATATCTAACTTTTTAACTAACTTTTCTTTGCAATAATGGACTTCCGTAGGTTCTCCGAGGACCCAGACGTTTTTCATCCAATCACCAGGTTTGTTTCATGTGTATTTACCACCACACGTGCCCTCCTCCCTCCTCTGATCACAACCATTCCTCTTTTGAAGTCAAACTGAACCCCCTCGCGTCTCTTGCCTACATGTTAATTTCCAGCAACAGGTTTGACTTATACCTCAGCTGTGGCTCTGTTTTGACAGGACGGACCACCTTGGATTCAACGTGTCGGAGGTAGGCAGCACTGAATCATGTACCCCGTTGGAAACCACAGGCCGTTAAAATTGAGCCTGGGAGAGGAGGGCCCCCAGTATTTCCAAATGAGAAAACAATTAGATCATTTCTATAATTCATGGGTGCGACCACAGCGCAGGCCCAGGGAGGCTTTGAGTGTTTGAAGTGCTCCATATGCTCACGGTGGTTTGCAGACCTGATCTGCTCAGTGGCCCCGCCTGCTCCGTGGAGGCAGAGGTGTGGGCAGGTAATGTGAACAAGCCATTACGGAGCATAAAAGATTTATGGGTCTTCAGTGCTTCCCCCCTGCTTCATTTGCAGGTGGGCTGCTGGTAAAGTGGCTGGATGAGGAACAAAATGGTTGGGAGGTTTTTGCCACTCTGTGGTAAAGACCCCTGTACTTTACCCACTGCTTTTTACTCCTAGCTCAATGAGCAAATGGCTGCTTATCCGAGGGATGGTGCTGTTAGCTTGTGATCATAAAACTGTTAAGTGCCGAAATAGAATTTTCGAAGACACTTAAGGAATTAGCCATTTCGGAATCAAATCCAATGTTGGTAAACTTGTTAGCAAACAGTTGCCATTAGCCTTCATTTGGAGTTGTGTTTCTGACCACCTCTAATGGAGACTCTGTTTTTCGGTCTCCACCAACTCCTGGAGAGAAATATGTCTCTTTAGCTGCTAAATGCTACGCTATGTTAACCAGCTAGTAGCTAACTTTTTCTGTCTGCTGTTTGATGATAAGCAGGTAGCTCAGTCAGTTTATCAGAGCTATTTTGGTGAAAACATCTGCTGGCGACGGCTGCAAATGAAGTTGATAAGAGTGGTGAGACTGAACCAAAACGGTAAAGTTGCCCGCTGTAAAAGCAAAAGACGCTAAAACACTCAGTCTAGCTAAGGGGAACTGCAGAATTGGATGATGATTCTCTGTGGGTTCGTCACTCCAAGTGATACCTTTCACATTGTACATAGTCATTTGATCCATTGCTAATATAAGACCTTGATTGGTGTTTCACTTAAGCGTTTTACATTTTTAAATGGAGGCTCTACAACCTGATTATCACAAATGATTTGGAGATGCTAATAAATCATTTGTGTATGGGAGAGGCTACATGCGACATCTCATTTGAAACATTAACTGCTTTTACAGCCTAAAATACAGCTTCAGCGCATTGAGCCCCTGTCTATACACCCACACAACCTCCAATCTAAACAACTGGTTTGACAGGCTCCTGTGCATCCATCTTACCATTATAAGGCCTTTTGCGACACTGCTGCTACATCACTAACTTTCTGTTGTTGGTCTCTAATGGCAACTGCCTCCCCCCCCAGCAGAACTAACTGATGTGCCATCAACCTTTAGGCAACAGATGCGGGTCGTATTTACAGAGAAAGCGTGTGTGTGTGCGTCCGTGCGTGTGTGTTACCAGAGCATTTCAGCAAACTGAGAAGGGCCTTTCAAGGGTCACTTCATCCAAATGAAATCTATTTTCTTTTTTTATCTAACCATGTAGGTAGTTTGTTTTTTAATTATCCCTATGCACACTGTTGACATTGTGTTCTGTGGATTAATTATCCCTATGAACACTGTTGACATTTTGTTCCGTGGATTATTTCATACAAATGGGGTCACTCCTCTAGCAATGTAGTATTACACTTTCATTAAGTTGGGAGACTCACAGGAAACAGATTACAAAAAGATTGGTCACAATGGATGAAGCTGTGGCCAAGATATCCTGATTTGTAGGGTTGTATTCCCGAAACAACGCTTCCTACACTTCCCATAATGCAACTCAATGGCGCCTTTCGTTAGACCCTCCCTGTGTGGTAAAGGCAATGAAAGACATTATACAGGTTAAGTTCTACTCAACAAGTAAACTGCTCTCTGTGATTAAAATTGGTGAAGTGTCCCTTTTTTTAAATGCAAAAAAAAATAAAAAATGCGAGCGCTTCAAATTCCATTCAGCTCCATTGTTCTGGGGGTGAAAGTAGAGATCTCCGATCAGGCATCAAAACCTGGACACAAAACGAAAACAATCGTCATGGCAGCAAAGCTTTAGAGGTAATTGAGAAAATATCTTCTGTTATCATTTGTGTGAACTGCTCCTTTAAAACTAACTATCACACTATCATATCTAGTAGCCTACAGTGTACTAGTCGTGTTTATATAATGGTAAAATTCAGGGTAATGAAGCCGTTTCTGCCAACACGTAGAAGGCTGTGCACGTCCTGCACTCCTCTGCATGATCAAAGATAGCGTGAGCACTTACAAGCAAAACATCATGTGAGAGAAGAAGAACTGGTTCCAGTTGCAGAAATAACTCATTTGCCGCCGTGCTTTAATTCAAAGCCATCCTTTTTCCAAATGTGCTGTCATAGCTGCAGCGCATGGCAGACTGGGCTGTGTTCTCGCATGCATGGCAATGCTAAGTAAGCGTGTAAGTATTCCAAATGTCAGCCCGGCTCATCGTTGTTATTAATGAGCTTCAGGCGGCAGGAGTGGATCATTTTCCATGGAAATTCAATGCATTTTAAATAGCAGTGGATCAACATTCCAGGCCAGGATTTACATAAGGTAATTGCAGGATGCTGAAAGTACCTTGTTGCTGGCAATGGATTTTTTTTCCTTCCTTACCTTCAGTAATACAATCAAGTCCATTAAGTAGGCAATAAATACAAGGCAAGACTGTATGAGCGCTCTATGACAGATAATGGCCCCTCTCCAGAATACCTATTTATTTACCCTTGGACAGTTACAGCTGCTGTTCTAGCAGACACATGCAGCTCTATAGTCTGAGTTAGCATCCTTTTCTTCTTCACCTGCTGAAGAAGATTTGACAGCCTCAGTCCTACGCATTATTGTTTCCTTCTGTGATTGAGTAAGGAGGGCGTGTCGGAGAATTGAGATGAGGCCCCATGTTACACCTCTCCGAGGTCTACCTGCAGCAGCTGCTATTAGGGTCTGGGGAAATTAACTGTAGATAGAGAGTGAGAACACAAAGACAATAGTGCCATGGTGTATGTATGCAGAGGTGGACTGATACTTCGATCAAATGAACACTCCTATTGTTTCTAAGAGGAAAAAAAAACATGTTTTTCTTCTTTTTGGCTTTGTCAACTGGTGGTTTTAACATCTTGCTCCAGGCTAGAATATTAACATCAAATACCGTGTCTGCCTTTTCCATATAGTGCAGTATCACAGGCCTTATGTGGTGGTTAGCCTCTGTAGGTCTTTGACACGGCACGCTCAGCAGCTCATTAGAGAAATGGGATGAGCTGGTTCTCTTGCCCCTCCTTCCTGGGATTATGTGTTTGGGTTTTTGAGTCTGTTAAGTGATGATTACACTCAGAAAGTGCTCTGTGTATTTCTTTTGATTGATGACTGATGGAGGGACGAGGTGAAGCCGACAGCAAAAGCGGACTTTTTCTTGTTTTCGAAATAAGAGCGGCAGTGACGTGAGCCTCCAACCTGGATGGAGATGTGAGCTTGAGGTTGGTCATGATAAGAACTGACAGTGAGACAGGAAGAACTAGGTGATCTGATTAATATGAAAAGGGGGGGGTGGCTGTCTGTTTTTCTCTCGGTCTCATTAACACTGTTGGCTCCTGAATCTGTTAGCTAACAGCACATGTATTCCCCTGGTGGAGCCTTTCTCCACTGAGGCTGTAATTAGGACATTTCTTCCAAAGCCTTTTCAACACAGCTGTCTGATTGGAGGAAAGGCCCTGCGTAATTACAGAGGCCCTGGGCCCCCAACGCTGCCCTAAACAAATCACAAACAAGAATTTAATTAAAGGATCAACAGCCTCACACGTGGATGTCTACGTCTGATCAGACAATTCTCAATCATGAGCATTTCGGGTTCGAAGTCGGGTAGAAGTTTTCTTTCTCTCACCGCAGGTAGACCTTTCAGAGGGAGGGCCGGACTGCTTTGCCAGCTCTCTCATAAGCTCATTGGATTTGCTCCTGTGCCAACGTCTTACTTAATTAGCCTGCACATTTTTACGGGCATAAATCGCTTTTACATCACTGCCAACAGAGCGCACCGCAAAGTGGGTCGATCATATATTATGTTGATCCTCCTTGGCGCAGTTAAAGCCATACATTACATTTGAATTTGTCGAAGAGCTGAGAGCCCCTGGCATAATTCTGCTTTGTTGTGCTGTCAGCGCTAATCTCTCCCCAGGGGTCTCAGCATCAGCTCTGTCTTTCTCTCTCTCTCGATGCTGCCCCCAGATCGGATGAGTAAAGGGACGCAGGGATTGAGGCGAGCCAGGAGGGCACCCACTCATCTCTCCATCACCCAATCACCTCCCAACATGTAAACCTGCCTCCCACCTCCCCCTCACTCCATCAGCGAGATCAAGGCCTCAACTTGGAGCATTTGTGATTCTACACTCACAGACGGAAGATTTCACAAACTTTAAAGCTGCACTAATCTTCACGTGACACTATTTTTCCATAAACAATGGCATGACAACACGTATGTGGAAGGTGTTGCTTATAGTAAGGAGACCAGAGAGAATTATCAGCCAACTCCGCAGTACGCCTCAGCTCGACAGAGCTTTTTGCCGTCTTTCAGCTCATTGTTTTGATTTTGACATTAAAACCAAAACAACTCACTGCACACTACATGCTCAGCACCAAACGGCAGAGGTTGATGGTAGCTATGTACATATACTGTGGCGTACTTGGGTACAATTTTGAACTAACTTGAATATTTCTATTTTATTCAACTTTATACTTCTACATTTCAGAGAGAAACATTTATATTTGTTTGACAGCTACTTACTTTACAGATTAAAATGTATCTAAAAAGCAACCATTGTGCATTTTGAGTATCTTTGTTACTTAAAGCACACGATACTTGTGTATTGCTGCTTAAGTAAGAGTCTAAATTCAGGACTTTCACTTACAAAGTATTTTGCATTGTGGTATTTGTAGTTTTACTTGAGTATCTTAGTACTTATTCCACCACTGCCAAACAGCAGACACAATGACCCACTAACTGGTAAACAAAGTGGAGCATTTAGCTGCGAGACAGCCAGATATTTCCCTTTGGAGCTGGTGGAGACCAAAACAGAGCTAAAAGAGACACAATTCCATGAATAATAATGTTGTTCTGTGTCTGCTGAATTTGTAACCATATCAACTTTAAGAGATGATAATTTATCAAAGATATTCACAACTTCTTGTGCAATATAGGCAGTAAACTGAGAGAAACAAGATTTAAAACGTAATGATAATAATTAACTTTTGTTTTCCAAGATGTTCCTGGAGCTCTGTCCTCGCTTCAAACATTTTAATTGTTTTTCAGCTGTGAGTACTTCCTTTATTTCCTTTGTGCATTGTATTGTGCAACAATAATGTCCATCAACAGCACATTAAAATACCAAGCAAGTTTAGTGTGCTTGCTGACATCTTAGAGTATAACTGAGTGTGCCTTGGGGTTTACAGAACTCTACATCTGTTGACAAACCTTTTTAACGTTAAATTGTTTTCATATTGTCTTTTTAATTTGAATTAATCCTATTTTATGGTATTCATCCTTTCATTGTAAATGTTTGTCATTATTTGTAAAGCATTTTGTTTTGCCTGTCGTGCATGAATTGAGATACAGAAATTAAGTTTATTATTATTATTATTATTATTATTATTATTATTAATAAAAATAATCTCAAACTCAAGGTTACAAACTTTTCCAGGGCTTTTTACCAGCGTCTCATGGTCTTCATCAGCCAACAGACCTGGCAACTCACTGCAGTGGGCCGTCTCTGTTCAAAGATGGTTATCAGCAGTATTTTTGTGTTTGCATGATAAAATTATTTTGGTTCTGTTTCCATTTATATAACACTTTTGACATTTTAATGTGCTTTTTTTGTCTCAGATCACACATTTGTAACTCCGATCAAACCTCGCACTAGAAAGGAATCGTGCACTTCCTTCCAAAGAAGAACCTTTAATATACTGTGAGTTGTCTGCTTTGTTGCTCTAACTCTGTCCCTCTTCCTCCCTGCTATGTCTTTCCTCTCCCACTAGGGTGTAGTGAAGAACACGGATTCACCATGTTCTCCGCGACCCAGATGCATACCTGCTCCAGGCTGCGCTGTTTATTCTCTTTGGATTAACTTCCCCAAACGTCCACCCTCATTCTCCTCCTCCTCCTCCTCCTCCTCCTCCTCCTCCTCCTCATCTTTCTGCTCCTCTCCTACCTCCACACAGTGAAGGAAAAACAACTAGAGACATTTGGCTCTTCAGCACATGGCAAGTCTGCTCTGACTGAGCTTGTAAACACACACACACTCACAAAATCAAGCTTTTGCCACTGCTCCTCTCCGCTCCCCTCTGCATTAGCATGGAAGTCATCCATATTGATGCTAGGTGATTCATGTGCTGCCAGCCTCTTTGTTTTATCTTTTTCTTCTTGCCTCCTCGCCCTCTTTACCCAGGAAAAGCTTTTTGGGGATCAGGGGGTGATTAAGGCGAGGAGAGATATGGAGGAGTGGTCGAACGAGGACCCCAGGGTGGTGGGGGGTGGAGGCGGGCAGGTTTGTAGCCCCGGTCCCCCCCCGGTGATGAGGTGGAGCCTAATTGATTTGTCAATGTGGAGCCATCTGGCACAGAAAGATGGGGCTCCAACCTGTTCTCCGGGTTGGATTACACACACACACACACACACACACACACACACACACACTTTTCCTTGGGATTTTATGATATCTCTTTCTCTTATTTTTTCCACTCGGGACAAAGTGTGTCTTCCTCTGCTTCTTCTTCTAGATCACTTACAGCTATTCAGTGTACTGGTTGTGTCCCCAGTGGCCCACAATGCCCCCCAGCACACACCCACTGAATGACGACGGGGACAGAAGGCATGAAAGAGTCCGGAGGAGTGGGCCCCCCCAGCCAAAAAGGAAGCACACACATGTCTTAACCCTCACGCAGGGGCCCCGGCGGGGATCAAAAGGTCAGTGGTGCTGACGGACGCAGGCGCAGAAACGAAGCCTCCGGTGTCTTAATGGAAAGAGCTCGAGCAAATGGGGACAGAAGGAGAGAATAGATGCTGCCCGCACTGATTAGGATCGCTCCTCATCATCGCTTTATTCCCTCACCCCCTTCCTCACTTCATTTCCCTCTATCGCCCTTCCTCTGACTGGGAGCCTCATTTCTAGGGTCATTTTAAAGGTTATGATAAGAAAAGCAAATGAAGTGTGTCTGTTTGATCGATACTTTGAGTAATGATAGGAGTTGGCTTTCATTTCTGTCATTTTTAGTGTAGTTTAAACACAAAAATCTCTGTAACCTGCTCTCATTGACATTGAGAGAGTGTATCTCTACTGATGTGTGGAAAGCTCATAATTCATATTTTGGCACTTTTCACTTTATTTCAGGAACGGGGTGAGATGAGCCACTTTGGCATCCCTGGGGCGAGGTGATGATGTCTCCAAGTAAGATTTGTACATATATTTCAGGATTTCATGCATCACTTGAAATCTTCAGATTATTTTTTAAATATACACTTTCAAAAATAAGACTGGCTCAAGTTGCCCAAGGTGAGGGGGGAAGTGTAGCCGAAGCAGAATCTGCTTTGAAACCACCGACTGACATGAAACTGCAGAACAGGCACTGAATTGGTAGTGACGCATTGGAAATACACAGTTTGATTTTTAAATCTGTCCTAAATATTTTTAGTAGTACTTAATAATAACCATCATTATTAAATGGTAAATTAGTAGTTAATTAAACTTTAGTCAATAGTTTTACTGTTAACAATGTTACATTTAATTTATAATTTAACAATGAAATTATAATTAATAATATTATCTTATTACTAATAATAATATATAATAAAATAAAATAATTTGTTATTTTACAGTTTATTGTTGCACACATAACATTTGATATATCATGTTAAATATGTGTTAATGATTACCAATTGATTTGTAAACCTATAAGAAATTGTTTGTAAAAACATCTATAAATATTGCATAGATAGATGGATCTTAAACCAATTATTAACTATTGACAAAGTGTTAACTATCTATGTAAATAATGTTTATTGATGCTTTACAATCATTCATTAACCATAAAGTATATAAAGGTTATAATGTGTGCAACAATAAACTGTTAAAATAACATGAATTCTAGCATTACTAATAAATAGTTATCATTTTATTGTTTGTTAACAGTAAAATAACTTAAGTACAGTTTAATGACCTTTTAATGTAACATTTATTAATGATGGTTATTATAAAGTTTTACCATATTGTTATATAAAGAATGGGTGACATGACTAAGTGTAATGTGAAAGATATGAGTGATGAACAGTGGTGGAATGTAACTAAGTACATTTACTCAAGTACTGTACTTAAATACATATTTGTGGTACTTATATTTTTCTTGAGTCTTTTCTTTTGATTCCACTTTGTACTTTTACTCCACTGCATTTCAGAGGAAAATATTGTACGACAGATATTTAACCGCTTTAGTTGCCAGTTCTGTAGCAAACTAACAATTATTCAACCAAACAATTAGTCGACTGACAGAAAATGAATTGGGAACTATTCAACAAACATTTCATTGTTATAGCTTCGCAAATGTGAGAACTTGCCTCCTTTTTAATTATTTAAATCATTTAAATTAATCTTTAGTACTTTTTATTGTGAATTTTGTATTACTGGTTGGAAAAAAAAGTTTCATTTTGGGCAACAACAGTAAAATCTTGCTTTTACATTAGTTAATTTTACACTAGTAATAATGTAGTAATAATAATCTAAGATACAACATATAATGGGATAACAGTGACATGAGCTGATTTGAGTTATGAGTACTTTATTTGTTAATACTTTGAGTACATTTCCCTAATTATACTTTTACTTTAGTAACATTTTCAATGCAATACTTCCTCTTCCATTACAAACACTGGCGATGAACTCACAGAGAATTATTACTCAAACACTCTGCAAACAGACTTAGTTAGCGACTGGCATTAAGCAGCTAATGAGCCTTTTAAAGAGCAATTTTTCTCTAAAAGCTAAAATTAAGGAGAATGAATATTAGATTTACATTCATCAGGTAGTATGAATGATACTGTGTCTGCTGGATGTGTAAACCGGCAATATAGTTTACTGTCACGTTAGAAATATCAATTTAACAAGGCTATAACATGTCTAACTTGTCTGTTTGTTAGCTTTTTATAGAGCTCTGTGCCCAAGTGGCAAAACACTGAAGCTTTATACAGCCAACCTTGTGTCTTAGTCCTATAACTGTCTGTTACTTAGATATTGTACTGACCTTCCTTGGTTATAAATGTCATCATCAAAGTCATTTCCATATTTTATTTCAACCAGGTAACCAAGTAGCTGGATTTTGTGCTTCCTATTTACCTCATCTGATGACATCATAATCTATTATTTTCAGTACATTTTAGAATGTGTTAAATCTGGCCTGTGCTCTAGTAATATTTTGTACTACTCATCAATTTTAATTAATAAATTAAATTAATTAAATAACTCCCTCTTGTCGTTCTGCTTCATTGCAGCCTGCTACTTAAAGTAAATATTGATATATTGAGATATTCTATCTGTTGTGTCACACAACACAGACTCAGACAATCTGATTGATGATGGTTTAGAACCGGCACACATAATTTATTTTGTTGATTCATAATTTTATTTTCATTCTAAGTCACAAGTAAGGATTAAAAGTGTCCATAGTTTTGCCTGCACAGCAGTCTTAATGTGATTGTGATAGTGTTAGCATCTGTCTCAGATCTGTAGGATACAAAATGACAGCAAAATAGTCAATTCAATCAACAGTAATGATTACTGCTACCATAAACCATAATCATAAAAATAATCATCACCATCATAGGAGTGAGTGGCTCCAGGCTTTACACCATTTGAAATAACATCATCCAGCAATTCAGTGCAAAATTCATGCTAACATTAATTCTGTCTGTTCTTGCCCAAACACAAACATCATGACACCTTTAACCACTCATAACCTGTGTGTGTGTGTGTGTGTGTGTGTGTGTGTGTGTGTGTGTGTGTGTTTTCCAACTCCCCACTGGCTAAAATCACCTTTGTTCATATAGTGTTAAGACCGAGAAAATTCTTTCAAAAGCCGATTCAACATTTTTTTATTTTCATCACAACAAAAAACTCCACTGTGGCTCTTCGTTTCTGACATTTTTTTCTTTTAAGGTATTACCTTAAGTGGTTACATGAAATTATCACAAACAAGACTCCTTTTCTTAGCTCCTGTCTCCAATTATCAAACTGAGACTCCTTTCATTGATTGCTCTTTTAACACTTTTATGTAAAAAGCTCTCGAGCCTCTGCAGTGTCTTAGACGCAACAGCCGGAGCTGTGAGGCCCTGCTTTTGGCAGAGGGGAGGAAGACCAACGCTGTTGACAATCGCTGGATTTGAAACAACAGGTGCTGTTTAAGCCTCTCGGCCTAATGGAGGAGAGACAGGAAAAAACATATTTGAGGGTCAAATGTGTGTGAGGAGAAGTTTTAAATGGGAAAAGACTCTCTACTCACAGGAAACATGCATGCACACCAACATCAACAACCCAGCGGAGTCAGACAAAGGTCAAGGTTAAAGGTCATCTCTACCGAGGCATGTACACCAAAGGTCGAGAAAACTGGGACGGACGTTATGGACACATTTCTAATAGGAGCAATGGATGACGACGGGGGCTGCCAAAAAGAACAGAAAAGAGACGGGAAGAAATAAAAACCTCTGAGTGGCGAGGCGAGGGCTGGTTTATCTGAGCTCAGCTGTCGGGTGCTGAGTGACTCATGGTCCCCACATCTGGTCCATGACTTTTATCCTCTCCGCCTGATCACCACAGCGCCTCTGACCTCAGAGACAGGGCTGCACCAACGATTTCAGAAAAGCTAAGGTCCTAAGCCCAAGCAGCCACTCTAACCCGGAAACCATTTTAAAGACAACTGAGAAACCGCAAGAAAAAGAAAATAGCTTTGAGCACAGGATGTTATTCAGGGCTGCATGTGCTGGCATCTCCAAGACTAATGCATAATCAGAAAAAACTAACTGTACAATCCTAGCCACAAGTCCTTGATTATATTTTTTCCTGATTCATACCTACTGGGTTTTTTTTCTTTCTTCTGAGTGATGGTCAAGCTTTGACAAATGTATCCTAGCCTGCCTAGAAACTCTACAAATCCCTGTTCACACATGTACTGCAACCATGCAATGATTGAGACGTTACCTGAAGGAGCTGGATGTGAGTACGCAAATGGCCAAATCACTTCGGACATTAAAGGGACTTTACCCTGTCGGCTCCCTCGTGCAAAGTCTGTGTGATGTCCGATTGAGCCCAAGGTGTGGCGCGCATGGAGTCGCTTGTGTTCACGGAGAGCGAGTCGGCGTGCTGACGATGTTGCTGTCAAGTGGCTGCCGCGAAACCGGAAGAAAACAAAGATCCAAGGGCAAAGAAGAAGAGTTATTTCCACGAAGACGGCAACTGCAACTTCTGTCGGTAAGGGCCAAAGCCGAAATTGTCAAACAAATTCAAGGAACGGCAAGAGACTCTGTTTATGACCCAATTACGAGCCGAATACGCGACCATGGTGTAATCTGCATCAAGTCGTGCCTCCTCCTTGCTCGAACCCTAGCACCGGTTGTGTGCTACATGTGTGTTGGTTAAACCATGTGGAAGGAGGAAGATGTCAGACCACTATAATGGTGACAATGAAAAGAAGAAGTTAAGGTGTCTGATTTTCATCAGAAACTCAAGAGGAAGCCCCAGATGACGACTCGGCTCCACTTCTGTCTACAACCAGAAGGAGCATCACCTCCTCTGTGGAGGAGAACATTTAGTTTGGTCACAGCAAAGAGGGCGTTTGTCTCATTTGCTTCCACAGACATCACTAAGTGAAGTATTCAAAGGCAGTGAAATATAGTCCTAGAACACGGGATCCTGTAAGGACAAAAAGGTGAACATTTAAGGGAGTGTAAAGAGATGTCATGCCTTTTTATGGGCTTATCCACTGACCTCCAGCAGCCAATCAGGGGGCAGCTTTGGAGACGACACTTGAAGGTCCAGGCTTCTCTGAGGAGGATGGGACAATGGGATTACGCACGCACGCACACAGAGCGGAGACACAGGGGAGAGTAGAAATAGATATTTGCGTGTGTGTGTTCGTGCATGCTTTCCTATATGTGTGGGAGGATAGTGTGGGTAGTTGGGTGGAGGTGTGTTACTTACAACGTGTGTGTGTGTGTGTGTGTGTGTGTGTGTGTGTGTGTGTGTGTGTGTGTG
>CALSBV010011267.1:1837653-1853366 GCA_943590825.1 Bovichtus diacanthus | reverse complement strand
TGTGTGTGTGTGTGTGTGTGTGTGTGTGTGATTTAAGAATGAGTTCATGTGAAGCGATCAACTCATTGTTCTTATTACAAAGTGTACAAAAAAAGAGGACAAAATAACACCGTCTCTAACACACATTCACTTCAATGAAGTACATATCCCATCTAATAAAATGAATTGAGTCTCTAAGCAATTACAGGCTTAAACGATGATGCATAAATTTCATTTATAGATAGATTTCACCAGGGCTTATCTCTGAGAAACACTGTAATAGGATTCAGCTGGAAGACAACAGAAAAAAGACGTGTGCGCACGGGTGTGTGTGCGTGCATGTGTTTGGGAGAAGCTTCATTTGTAATTGAGCTGATTGGTAAAAGGTGACCAGGATTCAGGATAATGACTCCTTGCAAAACAAGGACGCTTAAAACCTTAGTGGAACTCAACATGGTTAACGATTGGTTTCATATTACTGTAGCTGAAGGGTAATTCTCCAGGGAGATGTTCATGGTACGAGCTAAATACAGCACAATGACAATCCGATCAACCCTTTGGTACACGCACGCACACGCACACATAAGGTTTTCTCACTGACCTCCTCAATTGTTGACCCTGGAGTCCTTTGACCGTTGCAGTTGGACACACACTTGTGTTTAGTGAATGTGTTGCAGATTGTTTCTTAAAATCGAAGGAAAACGAATGACACAGTGCGAGGAGTCCCTGTTCCAAAGTGGCAGAAGCTTAAAAATCTGTTTAAAAAGTATTGTTGGATGGAATTTTAAAGGAATGCCCTAAAGCAAGCCCGATGGGTAATATATACATTCCTTAACGCACTTCATAATAAGCAATCAAAGTGATTTCAATATGGGACTGAGCAATAACTTCCTCTTGTCATATGCACCCCTTGTTTTATGATTAACGTAACATAACCTGTTTGGTTTAATGTTAAGCTTTTTATGTTTAGTCATGCTTTGTGTCCAGAGCTGTCTCCTCTTAGTCCATTAGTTGAGTCATTGGTCGTTGTGGTCGAAGTAGACAAAAATATTTTGGATTAATCAATTTTTTATTGCTTTTTTCATGCTGAATGACTTATTTCCAAGAAACTTATGAGTACATCTCTGGTAAACACAAGATTTAAAGTGGTGCTTTTTGCATGATTCTTTGTGGAGACACTCAGTTTTACATTAAAGCAACTAATCGATTAAGTATTAGTCAACTAAGAATTTATACAGCCCCATTTCTTTTATAACATAAACAAAAACATATAACGTAAAACTGAATAACACATAACCCATTATGTTCGGTTATGTCATGCGTTTAAATTTGATTTAATGCTTTTTATGTTATGCTTTGTTGCATATTATACCAAATGATAACATGAAATATAATAAAGATGTGATAAGATAAGAACTTTGTTGGTCCTACACTGGGGAAATGTAGTGTTTTAGCAGCTCAAGAGTCAAAAAAAAGGAAAGGGAAAGAAGTGATAATTAAAGATTATTTAAAAAAAAAAAAGACAAAAATACTAATAACGTAACATAGCTATACTATATACACGTTTTACTATACAGATATGTGCATGTATTGTAAAAAAAAAAAGGGGTGGTAGAAAATAATAAAAAAAAAAAAAAAAAAAAAGAATATATAAATAAATATAATTGCACAGGATGCAAGCAGAAAACATGTTAAAACATGTTATGGTTTATTATGGTTTGTGTTATGTTATATTATGCTTCTTACATTATGCTTAATAATGTTATGTTAATGTACACATATAATGGGAATTAGTGCATGTAATGTATGAATTTCTGAGCAATCTGTTTCTTAATTATCAATCCATTTGAAAGTGAAGTCAATAAGAAATCCACAAAGATTATCCAACTCATTCCATTTTTAAATCTATACATACTTATATTTCTTTCTCGAAACAAAAGTAGAAAATGTTATATGTTTTTGTCATCGAGAATTAAGTTAGAAATGTATATGAGGGAGTCGTGTTTTGATTGTTTCTTGAATGTATAATTCAAATGTTTGACATGTTTGACTATTGTAAAGACCAGCAATATATTCAGAATATCTTCCTGTGTCTCGCAGGTTATAATAAATATATAGATTTTTCAGACACGTATGAGCTTATGCTGACCACCGGGTTAAAAATGGAGCTCTGAAACAGCAATTTGTCACATGTAGTGACATATTAACCCGTCCCTTTACACATATGCACGGTTACACACCCACACACACACATATAATGTCTCTGTGTACGTTCTGCTATTTAGTGGTTGAGTAAATGAACATGATATTTAAGTGACTGCTATTTCCTGAGAGCAGGCTTTTCTTTCCTCCTCCTCCTCCTCCTGGCTTTTCACTAAATTTCCCCGGGGAGCTTCAGCCCCCTGGGTTTGGCTCGGTGTCAGAGTCCCGGCAGTCATGATACTTCATCAGGCTTTTGCACCATTATTGGCAAGAGCACTCCATATCCTCTTAGCAGTTATAGCTTTTCAATTTTCCTTTGAAATGCTGAGCCCAGCAGAACATATGGCAATATCTTGGCTTTAAGTCCCGGATTGGACTGAAAGCCTGTAAAACGGCCCAGCATCCTGAACATGCAGCCACTGGCTACACACTCTTTGACCTTTGGGAGTTTCAGAGCGGTGCCTCTGCGCTGCTGTGACCACTGTTAAAGACATTTATAATAGGCACAATTACAAGATGCTGTTGGAACAGTTTGACACAGTAATGTTATGGTGTGAGCTGTCCTATAAAGCATTATTCCAGCACCAACCCCCGCTTCCAAGTGTCTCCGGGGACCCATTTAACATGATGACAGTCAAACCCTCTTTGTCACACCGTACCCCCCCCAACACACACTTACGAACACACTCTCCTGCAAGCTCAGGTGCACATTGCTTCCACTCCATCCACGGACAAAGAGAGGCTGTTGCGGGTTGTATCCCGTCCCACTCACACTTCCCTTCTTAAGACTTAAAGACCTTACTGAAAATGCCCCCAAAAGCCCTCAGAGTGAGACGATGCTAATGGGAAGACAAAAAGAGAGAGAGAGAGTGAGAAAAATCTCATATGGTCACGAGCTATTGTATCATTTTCAACCCCTCAACAGACTATGGATTTTTAGTCCATTCCATTACTAATTAATGTCGTTGGAGGGGCTGGGGTGAGGGGGGCAGGAGGAGGGTCGACCCTCTCGGAAACCTAATCTGGATCAATAGGGTTGACCTTGGGCTGGGCTGCTAACAGGCAGACTGGACTGAAAGTGATGTTCTGATCGCTGTGGCGTGCAGGTTCTTTATTTATATTAACCTACAATGTATTTTTTGTTTAAAAGAGTAGCTTGATATTTTTGGATATACATATGAGAAAATTGATACCACTTACATATAAACACATGCTAAATAAGAAGCTACAGCCAGCAGTTGGCTAGTTTAACCAACCTTAGCTAAACAGCTAACTGCTGTAACCAGCTAGCCCAGCTTTGTCCAAAAATGAATAAATAAAATAAATACCCTCTTAGCGTCTTCTCTCTCCCTGCTTCCAGTCTTTATGCTAAGCTAAGCAGCTGCTGGCTTCATATTTAGCATATTATGATATTACCAAAATGTGAAACTATTTCTTCAACTCTTGTATTTTGATGACATTGGCTTTACTTTGTCAAAGTTTGGGCCTCAGACCCCACTACTCTTATGTGACATTTTTATTATATAAAATGGTTGAAGTGGTAACCCTTATCTTTTTGAATTTGTGGACGAATTTATGTAAATTAGCATAAATCACCACATGAGGAAATAACTCATGTTTTATATGTTCTATGGACATGAACAAATATTCCTTTAGTTCACCAAAAAGTAATTCACAAAGGTATCTTAAGATGTCACAAAAACAATGTTGGACCCAGATAAAAGATTAAGGTTAATAATTATTTACATTATGATCTGAATCTAGTTTTTTTTTCTACCCCTTTTTAATTTTTGAAGTGGTTCCTTATGGGATTCTTTCTGGTGAGATTACCTTGAATATCGCAGTACAAGCATCATTGTGTGATTTCAAAACTCTCAATAACAATACGATCCCAAACCCAGCAGCTTGTAATTGATGTATTTTATTGTGAGATGGGGAGTCATAAAAAAATTAACAAAAAAAGAAAACAAACAAAAAACAATCACTATAAAAAAAAAGATGAGGGTGTTAAAGGGGGAGGGGCATATAAAAGTGGGCATGGTCTTGACACTGACATATAAAGTAACAAATTGGCAAAAATAAAAACATAAGAACAAACGTCAATATTATTTTGGCTTGGCAAAAAGGACAGTTTGTGTCGTTAAGGATAATCCTTCAATAAAACAGCCCACACTCATGCTATTAGACATACGATTAGTTTTCAAAAGTTCAGTAGCTTCATATTAAAGAGGGGGAAAGAAAACTAACATGAGAATGGATGCACAGAGGTCACAGGTTCCAATTTTCAGGCTTGCAGGGTGCAATTTTTTTTTTCCCCAAGGAAAAACATCATTTTATTTCTTCGAAAAACATACTTCAGTATGCTGGAGTCTCATTTGTCCAGGCTTGTAGTTATTTGCCTTTTGAATCTTTTTCTTTTTCCATACTAAAATATATTATCGTATTAATACAAACTACAGTATTGTACACTACATAGTGTAATAAATAACCATAAAGAAATATAAAAAATAAGACACATAAATATAAAAGTTCTCTATGACTAAACAGACATACCCATCTCCTTTGGGTGGGGATAATACTGCCATTGCTGAAAACATACAGTACACACACTGAAACAGAACATAAAACAACATAAGAGACAAAAAATAATACTGACGGGTAAAAACATTGTTGAATTGAACTCCTGGGATTCGTATTTGCCTACATTTTTGTTACCTGAAGAGACATCTGAGCGTTTCATGGTGTGTTTAAACAAGTGCACTGAATAAGCTTTGAAAAGGCAGGACACGGTTAACAATTAGAAATAATACTTCACAATCATCCATTTGAACAAATGTGCATTTTTAATTCTTTTAGCTGCTCAGATTAGAAACAAAAGCAAGTTCTCTAAAATCTAGGACACATGAATATGTGGTCGGCTAAACTCTACTCTCTCAGGTGTGGTGGCGAGCCAAAGTCAACAGTATTCCGGCTTCATTGGTTGATCTGGGACCCGGCAATACCTGATCATAGCCTTCTCAGCTTCAACAGCAATATTCAATGGCACTTTTGATATGCATGTTTCTCTTGTTTTAGTTAGATTTTTTGCATATGGCTTGGAGCAGGGGGTAGGCATAGGGAAGGTCAGACAGTTTTCTACATCCCCTTCTTGTTCGCTCTGAACCTTTTTAAAGCAATAGTTTGACATTTCAAGAAAATACGCTTATTTGCTTTCTAGATGAGAATTAGAAAAGATAGATACTGCTGTATATGAAGTTACAGCCAGGAGATAGCCCCGCATGCATTGCCGCTACCTACTGGACTCGAGTGTGGAGCAGTAGATACGCAGGAAGTAACTGCTAGCTTGAGCATCTTTAGATGTAGCTTTAGCTAGCTGTCTCCCCCATGGGTGTATAAAGAGAACTATACAGTGTTGGAGGAGGGCTCTCGTTCATTCCTATGAAAGCTGCTCAGTGGCGTGTGAAGCCAACAAAGTTAGACTTCCGGGTATAATATTACCCGGATCTTCCCTATCCATGGAACCCATAGAGCAACTCGCGGTTCCTTTATCACCTTCCAGCCGCCAGTTCCGGGCTCATTCACGTGAACAGAGGAATGAAAATAACTCTGGATTAGTGCATTTTACAACTTTTATGAAAAGAAATATCCGCTGATTTACAGACATCTCTTTCCCACTGTAACTCTATGGGAAAAAAAATATTTTTGTCCACGATGTCAACTTGTCTTCAAAGCCCAGCGCTGTTCCCGGGAGCTTGGTTTCCCCCCTGTTTCGGTTCTCATGCTGAGCTAAGCTAAGCGGCAGCTGACTGTAGCCGTATATTTATCGGACAGACATTTGATCTTCTCCTCTAACTCTCGCCAAGAAAAATAACTACATATATTTTCTAAAATGTCAAACTATTCCCGATAAAACACTGATTTGGAAAAAAGAAAACTTTGACAACAATGAGTCTAAAAGTTTAAAAGGAAGTAAATGACTGAAAGGACCTGTCCGCTCTCCGTTGTTTTCTTCTTAAGGCTCACAATCCAATCAACAGAACATCAAAAAGAAAAGTAATGCTAACATCTGCTAGCATGATGGCGTGGTATATCTAGTGCAGTAATACTGAAGGGTTGACAACACAACTCAACTGCTTAATCCATAGGTAAACCAAGCCACTTGTAGTGCACAGGATTTTTCTTATTTTCCTTCCAACTTAATAAAATACTGACTTTTTTTTGTTCATTGGCAATAAAAAGGTATAGAAATATCTCCCAACTGTACAGCTTTTAAAGGTTAAAATATGAGTGATAAAATTAGTAACACTGATAAAAAGAAATGACCCAAGGTGTTTTAGTAATAAAACATTATCTAAAACATGTCGGCTCTAGCTTCCAAAGTCTGTATAATGCATTTCCTTCGTTTGTTAAAATTTGTGTTCGTCTTCATCTTTTTCTTTACAAATTGATTTTTCTTACAGCGAGAAATCGTTCTCCTGTGGAAAAAGTCACGAGTATTTTTTCAGGCACACCTGGATTTCTACACAGTAGTGAACTGAAACGGACTGTCAGAGTGACCAGACATCATCTCCTGCGTTCTTCCTCTTCACAGGGAGAGGAGGAATCTGATTGTGTCTCATGGAGGAGTCTGACTCCTCTTTCAGTCAGTATCTCCTTTCTCCTGCGGCGTCTCATTCTGCTCTTCCGAAATCGTGTTACTGTCTATTTCACCTCCACTCTCCTCTGTGACCTCCTCCTCTTCTTTCCCCTCTTCCGTCACCCCTTCTTCTGTATCCATCGCCTCCTCTTCCTCCATCTTGACTTCCTCCTCTTCCTGAATGCTCCCGAGCACCTCCTCCTGCCTTGTGTCAGCCTCCTCCTCTTCCTCTGTCTTCTCCTCCTCTCCTCCTTCCTCCACCGATACTCTCTCTATCTTCTCCTCGTTCCTCTCTTCCTCCTCTTCGTCCTCATCATCCCCTCCTTCGTCCCCTATCTGAACCACCTGGATGTCATCCATGTCCACCGCACCGTCCTCCTCCTCCTCGCTCTCCTCGTCATCTCTGGTGCTGCTCCCTCGCTCGTCCAAGTCCTGCTGGGAGGGGGGCCAGGAGCCGCTGCAGCCGGCTCAGCGCCTCCATCTCCGCCTGAGCCTCGCTGTCCTCCTCGGGGCTCTCGCGGCCCTCGCCTTGGCTCTGCGTCTCCTTCTTGCAGTAGGAGTAGCGGTGGTTCATGTGCTGGGAGTAGGAGCCCGAGTGTGAGAAGCGCTTGCCGCACTTGTCGCACTGGTACGGCTTCTCCCCTGAGTGGAGCCGCATGTGTTCGATCAAGTGGTGTTTGTGTTTGAAGGCCTTGCTGCAGATGCCGCATTCGTGAGGTCGTTTCCCTGCAGAGAAAGAGAAAAATAAATATGAATCTCTGTTTAAGAAAAATGAAAACGCGATATTGAGTAAAAAGGCACAGACATGGGAGGAAAACAATAAACGGTGCCCAAAGAATCCCCCCACATTGTTGTGTAATAGGTGGAGAGGCCCATATAAGTATCTATCATCAATGTATCCAAGGAGAACATTTCAAAACAATTCAACTGAATCACAACAATTGTTGGAAACTTTATCCAGGCAGGGAACAGCTAGTTTCACCTAGGATGAGGTCATTTGGAGCTGAAAACTATGGTTGCAAGCCAGGTATCAGAGTAATAAAAAAAATAAAAAATAAAATTAAACGCCTCAGAGCGCTGACCTACACTTGGCCACGGAATCATCATCTTAAAGCAATACAAATCACTACCAGAGCCTCTTGCAACATTTGGTGCTTCACATAAGTAGCTGGCAGTGCAGAGGTGGGGAGTTGGCGGAAAGAAATTCTCAGACCTCCTCTGTGCATGTTGAGTAATACCTGCTGGAATGGAGGTGTCCACCCTTCTACACGCTGTAGCTCAAAATCCCCCTTCACTCGCACTCTGACTCATCTTTCCCATGAACAGTGAGTGGTGGTGAGACAAGTTCCGGTTCAGTTTTGTTTTTAATCAAGAGTCCATCTATGATCCGTCTGTGTTCAGGTGTAGGCCTTGGAAACACGAGAGTTTGTATTTACCTGTGTGTTCGTATTTGTGTCTCAGCAGCGAGCTGCTCTTCTGGAAGATCTTGTCGCACAGGTCGCAAGCGTACATGCCGCTGTCCGTCTTCTTCATTTTCTTCCTCTGAGGGCCTGAGTCGGAGTCGTTCTGCTCCTCCACGGTGGACATGCCGTCTGAGCCCGTGTCCTGCTTCTCCTCCTGGAGCATATGAAAAATCAAAGATGAGGTTGTTCTGTTTGACAATGAATGACTCAGAAAAGTACCACTGCTAGTGTACAACTTGTGTGAGTGCGTTGGCAGGAAATGATGCCCTGTCATTTCCTATTTATAGCTCTCTGGAGGCATTTGTGAATGTGAAATCACTCTGAATTGTCAGGTTATTTGTGAGCAATCTTTCCCTTGGCCCGAAACATAACCACGCTGTTCACTTATGAGCACACCTACATTTTTCTCCTGTCCCTCGGCGGGTAAATCTCATCTACTGATGCAGTGAAAGAGGATGTGGGGCAATATTAAGGAGATGATATATACACAGAGCTCTTTTTTTAACAAGGCAGGTCTATGCCAATCCACTTAACATGAAAGTATAATACAACAACAATAAATCAATGAGGCAGGCAGAGGTGTGCCGTTTAAACAGATTCCAGCAGATCAATAGGGGCTCTGCAGTAAAGTGCAGCCTCATGTCCTCTGGGTGACAGCCCAGGAAGATCACTCATACACCCAGAGATCTACATCCATCATTACGGGCCCATTAGGTGTCTGCACAATGAAGAACTATTAAAGGCTATCCTTTTTACAAAGAGCTGAATTCTGACATTTCTATATATGACTTATTGATTATATTTTGGAGGGATTCACACTATCTATCATGTTCTGGTGGTTTTGAACAATACGAATTAATGATCTGGACGGAATGGTTTGACTGATTGCTCCAAAAGGAGAAAAGCCAACTTGATTCCAATCCAGTTGTTTCTCAAAATGGCCACCGGATTAGACGCCGAATTCTTTCCTGCACTTTCTGTAAATCAATTGGTTTCATAGTGCGCTGTAGCTGATCTGAAGACCTCCAGCAACATTGTACAACTTTATGGTCAGACCCGTGCCAATGAAACTAGAGGAACAAAAAATAACTCTGAAATGCTGATGGAGCTAATAAAAGCATTTAAAAATAACTTCCTCCCTTGTATACAGTAGGTGACACAGTAAGGTACAGACAGGGTGAGTGAAAGTAATTGTCTGACATTTTAGGAAACGCTTTCTTGGCACGAGTTAGATGAGAAGATTGATACCACTTAGCTTAGCACAAAAACTGCAGGCCAGGGGAAAGGGCGAGCCTGGCTCTGTAAAAAGGTAATAAAATCCTACCAGCACCTCTAAATTTTACGAATTAACACATTACATCTTGTTTGTGATCTCCACTGTTTGCCTTGTAAACTCATAGTAATGAAATAGTGACAAAATAGTCTACCCAAACCACCCATGAAACCACAATGTGTTTTTTTTCTTTTCTACTTCAGCTTTTGTATGGATTAAACAAACAAGTTCATTCTAACATTAGTTAGCTTTAGAGGTGCTGGTAGGCAGGATCTGTTAACTTTGGACAGAGTCTGGCTAACTGCTTCCCCCTGTTTTCAGCCTTTGTGCTAAGCTAAGCTAACTGGATGTAGCTTAATATTTAGCATACAGATATGAGAGTAGTATCTTCTCATCTAACTCTCAGCAAGAAAGCAAATAAGCATATTTCCCAAAATATCAAACTATACTTTCAACAAAGACAGGGCAGCTCAACTGTTTTTAAATTGGGAATACATAGATGATTACGCACCTTCACCCCGTTGAGGTGGATGGTTTCCTGCATCTCGGTCCCAGCAGGGCTGTTTGCTGTAGTGGTATAGGTGTAAGCCAGCTGGGGGATCAGGATAGTCTGTTTGTTGTTAGTGGCTAGTGCCCTTAGGCATTGCATTGTGGTCACAATGTTGAGGGGTTTGGCACTTTGCTGGCTGGCGTACAGTGCGATGGGGCTGGCGCCCATGGCTAAGAGTGGTGATGCCTCTTTCTTTGTGCAAGTTAAGTTTAGGGGTTCATCCGCATTGGTAGAGCCAGAGGAAGGGGAGGGGTAAACGCGGGCTTTGGACACCACTCCCTCCGCTTCTTCTCTGGCGGGCTTTGGCAGCGACAGGTCTAGGGGTCCCTCAGTGCTCTGGGGAGGCTGGGATGGGACAGGACCGCCGGCTGTCAGGTTTAGTGGTGAGGGAGAGGCCGGCGAGCTGTGAGTGCCGTTGACCTCCGCTGGGGTGCCTTCTGAAGGGCTGTCCTGGGTCACAGAAGGGCTCATATTGGCCATGTCCTTCCCTTGGACCAGAGATACCACACTGTTAGCTTCACAGGTGTCCTCCTCCTCTGAGGGAGGTGTTGGGGCACCCAGTGATATTTGACCCTCCTGCATTTTGTCAAACCACTTCTTAACCACATGGGTTGGCAGGCTGACTGAGTCAGAGATCTTGGCCAGCTCATCCTTGGTGGGCTCTGCATTTAAGGCAAAGTAAGCCTTGAGCAGGGACAAGAGGTTCTTGGGCTGGTTACAGAGTCCTCCCTCTGACAGCAAGGCAGCAACAGCAGACTCAGACTTATCCTGGCCTGCTCCGTTCAGCCTGAGACCATCCTTCTTGCAGTGCTTGAGGGCATGGAGTGCTTCCAGCCCGCCGGGACAGTTATCACACAGGAGACACGTTTTAGTGGTCTTTACCTCTTTTTCTTTAGTCTCATTGGGCCTGGTGCCTTTGATAGTTAGATCCTCTGGTAGTTTCTGGGACTTGAAGGTGTCAGTGGTAGTATGACCTGGTGATGTTGCCTCAGGCTCTTTCTTCAGATTATGGGCTGTGAGTTGGCCCTGGTTGGGGTCCAAACTGTAGTTTATAATGATTTTTGCATTTCCGTCCTGACCCACAATAGGCAGACTGATGGCTGAGATGAGTTGCTGCTGTGCGGGATGGAGCATTCCAGTGGTTAACCCCGAGTTCACCTGCACCTGGCCTTTGGCATTGCTTTCCAGAACCTGGCGAATGACGTTGCCGTCCACTGCCACTTTGAGAGCATTCTGCAGGTCTGCCAGGTTGATGCTAATGGGTGACATCAGCCCCACAGTGGGCAGGACCACAGCCTGCACTGTGCCCTGCAGAGAAGCTGCAGCACCTCCATTGAAAACCCCACAGTTCATGGCGGCCATAGCTGGGGATGTTATCACCGTCGGCTTGTACTCGTAGTCCACCGGCTCGGTCTTGATCTGATTGAGTGGCAGCTGCTCCTGCAGTGGCTTGCTGTGCTCAAGCTTCTCCCTAATGAGGACTGAGGGCGACGTGGGCAGCACTGGTGATGGATTCTGGGTCTGGGTTTTGGCGTTCCCCAAGCGCGCTCTGCCGTTAACTGAGATGACGCTGATGCACTTCTTACTGCTGATGTGGGAGCTGTATGAGCCCGAGTGAGAGAAGCGCTTCTTGCAGTTAGAGCACTCATAGGGTTTCTCTCCTGAAAAATCCCACAATGTGTATGACAGGGAGAGAAAGAAAGAGGGGCGGGGGGAGATAGAAACATATTTCCATTAGTAAATGAAGCTAAATGAGCAATCTAGGCTATGAGAAGTATGGTAGGAAAAACCTCTAATGCATTTCAATGATGCTTAAACGCTGATGTAATGCCACCATTGGGAAATGCCCTTCTCTAATTGCTGTCCCATGATGCCAAAAGAAACACAATTATGGCGCTAAAGGAAGAACACACAATGGATTGAAACACAATGAAGGATCTCTAAACACAGGGAATTGGCTACAACATAAATAAAAGATAAATATTGGTGCAATGGACACTGAAATATCCGTGGCAGACACAGAATCATGGCAGAGACTTATACAGCAGACCTGCTCATGTGCACGCACACACCCATATACACACACACACACACACACACAGAATGCTGCCATGGTTTGCCACTCACCGCTGTGGATGCGTAGGTGCTCCTTCAGATGGTGCTTGTATTTAAACGCTTTGCCACATTCAGTGCACTTGAATTTACGATTGCCTCCCGACTGTGTGATGTGTCTCTGTCATACGAGGGGAGAGGGGACATTCAGTGAGATACACAATGATAACACAACCTTTGAACTGCTACTAATTCATGTCACAATCTCATTAATCAATCCAGGGCAAAAGTTCATGTTTATTTGTCATGTTTGGAAGCGAGCTGCTAAAGAAACAGGCCGAAGCTTCCATGTAGGTTTGCATAATTTAGAATCACTTTGTCAGTGCATATTTACTACAGCACTACAGGAATGGTATGCAACTGAAAGTGATCATAAGTAATCCAGCCGCACTGACCATATGTGTAGACATAGAAATATCAGAATATTCAAATGAAGCAGAGAATATCTTTCATACCAAATATATAAATATATATATATATAATATGTTGACTAAGTTCTTACGACCTGGCTTCAGTCAGTCTTGCAAAATGTTGCATGTATTTCATTATTATAGCAACACAATATGTAATATACCCCTAAAAGAGGAATTACGAAAATTGTCCAGCTGCATTAAGTATGTAAGTTTGCAAAAAAAAAAACAACCTGCATTTCCATTTACAACTTTGAACTCTTAGAGCAGAAAACAACATATTAAATAATTGGAAATGATAAGATACCAGAACAAGAGTTTTTTTCAGTTTAACCAGTGAAGGTGTTTTTATCAGTATTCCAGTCCTGACCAGTTTGTCAGTCAGTTTTTACCTGATCCCTTCCGCCCTTGTGGACCGTCATATGCCTCTCCAGCTGAGCGCGGTATGCGAAGCTGTAGCTGCACTCGGGGCAGTTGAAGCTCTCTTCGGTCTTCTCGTGCCGGTACTTGATGTGCTCCTTCAGGGAGCTGTAACGCTTGTAGCCACGCGCGCAGTACGGGCAGGTGAGCAGCTGAGAGAACGAATCAGGAGTTCCTGGGTAAAAAAAAAAACACACACAAGAGGAAAGTGTTGTAATGACATGTGTGAGAGTGAAATGGGAAGAGGAAAAGAGGGGGTTAGAACACATGGTCAATAAGGAGGGCTCTTTGATGTTACACAAGGCTTGCCACAGTAACACTCCTCTGCTAGTTCACCAATCACGGAGAGATCCTCCCCCACAGGTAAACAGCACCCAGGTAACCAAATGGATAAAAGCTGATTAGTGATCCATAGTAACGCATTCCTGGCCTTTATAGAAAAAGCATGCTGGGCTGTCAATGCAGGACTGAAATTAAATTTTGCTTGTGTAATGTAATTATAGCTTTTACATGCCTGAAATTCCATCCAATTTGATTGCCTATTGTGCGTTTCAAACACACCCACGCATGTAAGGAACAGTGAGCTCGGTAAACATCAGCCGCCTGCCGAGATCCAACCTGGTTAACAGACGGTTTCAGGTGCCTGGCTCCCACACAGGTAAAGCATTATTCCGTTAACAGGTGATGTATTAAGTTCCCCTGCGGGACAGGTGAGGGCCTCGGGATGGGAATGCACACACATTATCGCCCAGGTAGCTGTGAGTCAGAGCTCGCACAGACGTGACAAATTTACTCAGGTGTTGCTGTTTCTGCCCGCCCCCCCCTCTGGTAGCAGGTAAAAGCCAAAAGCCTGGGAGCAATAAAGGCCCCAGTGTGCTGCACTTAACAAATAGCGGTGTGTGTAATGATGTTGGAGAGTAGCGTTAATGGGGTGGAGTTAACACCTAAGGTGAGACAGGGAGCAGGTAGAGCCATCCCCAGGGGGCCAGTAATTACTGGGTAGGTGCAGCAATAGTGTGAGAGCTCATTGACTGTGATCTTTCGGGTGGAAATAGTGGTGTGTGTTTTTCGTGTGCGTGTGTGATTTAGGGACACTACACCTTGCTTGTGTGCACTACTAATAGCGCTATGAATGACATTCAAAATGCATAAAGCACATAAAAGCCTGTCTGGCAAGGGATATGTACACAAAAATGTTTTTTTTTTTTATGTGCCGAGAATACTGTGCGAGTGTCCTGTACCATTCTCGTCATGGACGCTGGCGTCAGGGGTGCCCTGGCGTTGAGGCTCGTCCTCTGGGGCCTCTGGGTAAATGACGGCCGTGTCTCCTTGCTGGAGCATCTCCTCCACTAGGGCGTCTGTGCTCACATCATCCTCAGCGTCCGACACACAATCCTCCTTCACTGTGAAGGGTCAAACACACACTGATTAAAGTCATGCTTGCAAAAAGGTATTATGGACTACCCCGTTATTTGAAGACGTACATGTTTTTCCATTGATTGTAGGCTGTACATATGAAACCTTAACCTCTGTATATGAAATGTGATAATCCAATAATGTCAGCGTGAGTGACAATATAGCTGAAACGGATCTTGCAGTCTGAGCCCTCGATCATGACATGTTCACCAGCCTGGAATGAGGCGTGTGGCACCGGGGTGGGGGGGGGACAAACATCCTGAATGCTATTGTTCACAATAGGATGAGAAAGCTAATTAGCATAAAAGGCCACAGGCTACTATATGAGCATCAAGCTCTTTGTAAGAACTGAATGTTATTCACAATGTTAGGTAAGGTACTTGTTGAGATTGGGACTGATAATTTGGTGATGAATCTTCTGCTGATGTATTACGGCAGATGGATATCACGCAGGAACGGATGAATGCACACATGTTAACACACACACACTACGCTCTGCTCTCTAGAGAGGCTTGGCCTTCAGACTGTGCTTAATATCCCAGCAAATGAGCGCCGGCATGTGGGAGCCAAGCGCGTTCTTCCTCTTCATCACATGAGCCCGACTAGCTAATCTAACGAGCACTAATTACCAAACTGCGGCTTATAGGAAGTGTAACCTGAGGATGGAGTTTAGGATGCGCGAACGCTTCCTTCCCTCTTTCCGTCTCTGCTCTCCCAGAGCTTCCTGAAGTGGATACCGGAACCAAGTATTGTGTGTCGGCGATTAAACAGAGCATTATTCCTCTATGGATATGTTAGTGTGCCTATGTGTATCATTACAGAGAATAATTACAAGGCTGAGCTATCAGCTAAACGCAAAGTTAGGCTACTGTGGATACTACGGGAGTGTTTACTGGGCAGATGTTTTACGGATTGATTTAAACACTCCTCCAGCTTAGGGGAGATTTGAGAATTGTGTTTTGTGCGCGCGTTGAAAGACGGGGCCAGCTGTGTTCTCCTCGGAGATGGGAACAGGTGTAACACTTCATGACTCACCGACGCACAGTGAATACCAGTGCGCTTACACTCAGCTTCCTCTGGTGCACCTTAACAAAGCCATGAAACAATATGAGCACAGTCATTTGTTGCTAGAGTTATTAAAGACCATTCGAAGAAACCTCCCGCTCTGTAAATAAACCCCTAGATGATCACTCAGAGAAAGAGGCTGTGTGTGTGTGTGTGTGTGTGTGTGTGTGTGTGTGTGTGTGTGTGT
>CALSBV010011267.1:1823217-1837643 GCA_943590825.1 Bovichtus diacanthus | reverse complement strand
TGTGTGTGTGTGTGTGTGTGTGTGTGTGTGTGTGTGTGTGTGTGTGTGTAAAGCAGAAGCCAACAGCTGTTTTTTTTTTTTTTGTGGGATTGTGGAATTCTCATCATACAGTGGAGGGTCAGAAACACATTAGGGGCTGCTAACCCCCACGTATCACACAGCTTTTTGGCATTTGGCTAATTTTTCATCTTAAAAAATTGTTTGACATTGTGGGAAATACGCTTACCATCCTTTTTTAAAGAATTGTCTTGTATTTTTCACAGTTCTGTTGGCTGTTGACAAGACATTGTCAAACATTGTTGCATGTGGGAAAGTGCTGATCTGTGCTTAGCTCCGATCCCCTGCTCAAAGGCAGCATCCAAACACACCTCGAGGCTACTAAATGTTGAGCATGTGTGTGAAGTGGAGTCCCTGTTGGGGGTCTGTGGTGCAAAGGTACGACAAGCGGTTGTTTTCACTCCTTGTGTGTGTGTGTCTCTCTCGGCTCTTTGTTAAGTACAGAGCGAGGCCAGAAGGGTTCACAGCCTCGCTGAGGCGGCTCCGTGTTATCAGGCTGCTCCCCTGACATGAAACACCACACAGGCCATTTATGTGCTGACGCGGGGATGTGAATGCACCACTGCACAAGTGGAAAATCAGTTCAAAAAACCCCAGAACGAAGGGCCCTGTGAGGTTGTAGCAGGACATTCTGTTGCAGCTCAGATGTTTTTTTTTTTTTTTTTTTACAGTGTAACCTAACTATAGTACGTATTCGAACAAAATCACCAGACCACCCACTCTCCTCTTCTCTTTCCCTTCGCTCCCTTCTCATCCTTCTCTGCCCACATCTCTGCAACATGATACAATGATATCCCATGATGCATTTCCTGCCCTGGCCGACCTTTGCCCCCACCGCTTCCTGTGGTTGTGCATCCAGACATGTTCGTAAGTTCTATCTTGGATGGGAGAGACCTCAGCGATAAGGATATACTTTATCTCCCATCAACAGGGAGGGAAGTCAGAGAATACGTGTGAGGTATTTCCAAAGCTAGGATGATTTGCTTATCCTCGGCTTTGCGCTATCAAGTATTTGTGCTGTGTGTCTTCACTGAACAATCTTCCCAGCTCTCTGGAGATTCTTCCTTTCCTGTCCAGAAGGGTGGCTCAGTGTTAACACTGCATTGTGACATAAGGCACGCAGGAATGTAGGTGTTCCTGTGTGTCCACAGAGTTCTTGCTGCACAAGTGATCCAAATGGATTGGAGACCAATTCAAAGGAACATCACATATCAGGCCAACAGTGAGGAACTAGTAAGTGTCATTGTGCGTGAGAGCCTTGCAACTTCACTGCTGGTTGGAATAATGCAGTGCAGCACAAGTGCCTGCTCAAAACACATCTTCTAGCTGCCTTAGGCAAAAGTCCATGTTTAATCCAGCCTTTCACTGTCATTAAGTGCCATTGCAGCCTCATGATATCAAAGCTCTCCAGGTCCACCCTGCCCATTCTCTGAGATGTAATCATGCTCTACAACTCCTCACATATAAAGCAGAAGCCCTCCCAGGTCAACTCTCTCTACCTTTTTATCTCGTGGAGTTAGTCAGCCTGTTCTTAGAGGAAAACCGGCTGTAGTTTACTGCACCAACACCGGGCTGCTCCACCACTACATAATCATTTAGGAGCGAATGAGTAATGACAGCGAGCAGGGTACCCATGATACCATATAATCAGGAGGAATGATTCAGAACAAGAGAAACAGTGAGAGAGGACGGGAGTGTAAAAAAAGAAAAAGAGGGGAGGAAAGGAGAGATGGCAAAGCACTGAAAAACCACCTTTTGGCTTTGGAGCGCGGCAGTCCCAGGAGAAGGGGTGTCGAGGTTTTAATTTGAAGCAAACTGGGCTAGGCTGAGGAGAAGATTAGTGGGTGGTGGTCACTTTTCAAGGCTGCACCAGAGACTTCGCTGTTCTCAGGAGTGAAACCAAGGAGGGATGAGAGACGAGGGAAGGGTGTTTGTTTAAATGACTGTGGCTTTCCTATGTTTCATCAGTCCGATTCAGAGTGACAGCAAAGATGTTGCTTGATGTATGATATGGAGGCTATAGAAAACGAGAGCGAGAAAGAGTGGTGTGTGTCTGTGAGTGTGCACATGAGTGAAGGCAAAAGAAAATATGCCTGATCAGGCATAACTGTGGAGTGCAGCCAGCTCACTGAGCTGTTTCAGTGTAACTCATGCTTTTGAAGTGTTTAATGTTCACGAGCCCTGGCCAAAACCAATGACATTATTCTTCCTCCAACTTTCCCTTTATGCAAGGAGGTACAGCTGGAGAGCAGCGATGAAAATGACAACATAGTCTGGGGAATAGGTGGCTCCACTGTGCACAGGCCTGGGGTTTAAGTGTGGACACGTATGTGTGCATGTGCAACCGAAACCTTGCAAGTGAAACTGACTGAGCTAAAACTCATTGGAGAGGAATTTCTAAAAATCCCTCCCTAAACTGAAAGTGCTGGACATTTTCACAAGTGCTAACTTGACCGCTTGCTAAATCAGAGCTCCCTCAGTCACACACATCTCTCAGCCGTGTAAAATCCTTCCAAATCTGCAAAGGAACAACACCCTGAAATAAATATAGTTGTGGCTCAATATCTTTCATTTCAAATGGGCCTGTCACAGTGTGGCACATACTGTACTTGGCACAGGTCTGAGACTAACGGCATCACACACACACAAATTCATATGCACATGCAGTACGAGGTCAGGAGAGCAACGTAGAGGCCTTGGGGGCAGGTTGAAACACCAACATCCTTCAGCACCTGCGATTGTTGTTTTGTTTTTTTTTGGGATGGGGGGGGGGTGGCGGGTGACGTCAGCCCTTCCTGTGCCACTGAGCTGCCTCTGATGTCACTTCCACATGGTTTGAGGTAAAAAGAAGTTCACGGCGGCCCCTTCAATGCCCACCAGTGCCATAAAGCTCTCCACTGGCTCTCTGGTTGCAGAGCTATTTTCTATGCTTGAAGGTCTCTCCCTGTGTTGGCATTGTCTTCGTTTAATATCATGCTTCCTGTCTTAGTTGGAAACCCACCACGTGTAGTACCTGTTTCCTTACACTCTGTGTTTCACAATGAGACAAAGCCTGGTACTTAACTGTGCACAGACGTCAGCGAAACGTTTCTTAACTGAGCTGAGGACAAAATGAGACAGCACCAGTCAAACAATTAATGTCGTAACAATAACTAAAGGGGCTGCATGGCACATTTGCATTTAGGTGCTGGAGGCATTTGAAAGTAATGCTCTTATGCTCTTTCAGACAATTCGCCAGCCTACCGATGGCAGGACTGGCGGTGAAAGGAGACACTATGGGAGAAGTCAGCCAAAAAAATGTGTTGGTGTAATTTGGATGATACTAGTGGCATGACAAACCTTAATGTGCCCCGTCTCAATAATCTGGCACTAGTTGAAAGACAAGTCTGGCAAACAGTGAATAAAGTGCTGTTATGCCCCACTGGCACAATTGTAAATAAGATTTTAAAGCAGAAAACAAGATTAAATGAGCTCCTGTGCTGAACTTTTGCGCAATGCCGAAAAGTGGAACACAAGTCACAGAACTTTGTGGAAGTGATGGGTAGGAAGATGACGTGTGTGTTCGCATGGTTCACTGCGGATGTGTGATGATAATAATAATAATAATACGTCCTCTGAGTGTGTGTCTGGTCTCACCTCCGTCCCAGCAGCGCTCCCTGGGGTGCTCGTCGTCTAGCAGGGTGCTGTCGCAGTCTGCCCCGTCCGCCAGGCTGCCTTCCTCCTCCACGATGTGCAGCTTGTCCTCATCATCTGACTCTGAGCCGGCCTCCACCACATTATTGTAGTTAGTCACTGCACAAGGAGACACGGCGGACAGAGGTTAGAATAACTGGTCAGATTATGTGTATCTTTTTTTATTAGTCTTTATTTTTATCCTTGATAAAGCTAATGGGAGGTGTAGCGTACGTGCGTCTTGATTATGAGCACTGCATGTGAAAGGCCACGAGGCGGAGAGGCTAAATATATGTACTATGTCATTTAAATGTCAAAACTATTAAAGGGAATGGTTGAAGGAGGAGGGGGCATGGAGCTAGGAACACCAATTAAACAGACCCACGGCCTAACTTCAATAGATGAGACGAAACTTTAAATGATCCCCATTGGGAAAGTGGGTTGTTAAAGCAGGAGAGAATAAACCAGAGTGAATGCAAAAAAAACTGCAACAGATGATTTTGACGCCTGAACAATTGTGAAAGATATGAATCCAAAGTGACAACAAACTCCAGAACCACAGGGAGAGAAAAAGAAAATTCACATTCAAAAAACTCGCGGACACACATTCAGTACCCGTGTGTGAGATCATTAGAGTGCAGGCTGAAGTGGTGTGTGTGTGCTGTGTGGGAGTCGGTGTGACCTGGTCACTTGTGTTATGGCCTGAAGGAGCCAGGAGACACAGAGACAGCCAGCCTACAGAGAGGGTTATTACAGGGAGTAAATTTTCCTGACCGACTGTCTGCCTCAGATGTGTGTTCCTGTGTGTTCCTGTGTCTTCTTTTCATTTCCACCCAGTTCCTCCATCTCTCAATTCCACCTGTGTTACTTCCACCCACTCTCATACATTTCTCTCCCCCCCATCCCTTTGTTCCACTGAGAGAGCTACAGATCCTCTCGGAGGCCAAATCAATTCTCCAGTGAGAGCAGCCCAGTCAGCAGAGGGGCCCGGGTTGCAGCACTGAAACTACCTCTCCAGCTACTTTATCTCACATCATACACACTGCACACAGCGCTTGCACATACACACACTGCCTGCATTCACTCGGTGAATATGCACTGCCAGTACAAAGCACCTGAACATTTTTTTCTCACTCTATCTTCACTCACCCCAACCCCACTCGCCCACCTCTTTCTGAAGTGGCTGCTAATGTTTTTTGTCGGGAGGAGGCGTATCTGGGAGAATCATGATCCTCCGTTTCAATCAATGAGAATTGTTTTGGTGAGGTCTCTCCCTTTCTCTCTGCATTGTGCAGGTCATTACAACCGGTTGGTATTCACACAAACTTGGTAGACGTGCAGGGTTCAGGCTGAGGGGGAGGCAGGAGGAAGGAGGTGTGGGGGCGGAGGGATGAAAGGTGGTGGAGAAGGAGGGAGCACTGTTATTTGGCGAGTCGTTCGCAGGGTCAACACCGCTGTGCCGCAGCTGCGAAATCCTATCGGGTTCATCAGGAGAGCTATTTCATTCTCAACCTCTTTCCTGTCTTCACACTATTCCTCACTCCACAATATTATCTTTTTTTTTTTTTCTTTAATATGATGTGACCGCAACCATATTGTAGTTCTCAAAAGATACATTCAGGTGCGACGCACATCCTTTGTACTTGGATTGCTAGCCAATAGAACAATTGAAAACCTGGGAGCACTCCCATTCAAATAAACTGATCATTAATTGGATTTATATAGCATTGTGAGACTGTATAAACTAGTCTGTACTTGTTCCTCTCTCCACTTTCCCTTGTCTACCTTACACCACCTTTCTCCCTATCCCCACCACTCTTGTCTGTCAGAGAGACTCTGCCAGGTGATGTATTGTCCATTCAGCAGTCCAAACAGGGTGCAACACTTCATTCTGAAACAGAAGGTGCTTTGGGACGAGTCTGAGAGGCTGTTTAGGGCCACAGCCACTCAGGTGTGGAGCTGAGGTCAGCGATTACAAAGGCAACACTCTCTGCCGGGAGTGTCAAGAGAAAATGATCAAATATAAAGCTGTAGAGAGAAAATCAATGTGCTGGTGTGTGCAGACGGGGGTGGCAACAGCCAGCAGGACAATAAAAGTAGGAGCTGCAAAGTACAGTAAGGGGAAGGGGGGGGGGGAGTAAAGGACGGCGAGTGGTGTTGGTGGTGTGGGGGGTGAACAGAGACGGTCTTCCTGTGCCAAATGGTTGGCGGTGTTGAAACAAAAATGTGTGTTGCAACAGGAGATGTAACACCTAGCATCAACAAAAGCTGTAGTCCCTTCTGGCTGACCGGCTGAGCGTTTGGACAGCTGGCCTCATTAGCGCTAACATGCTAGCACACAACAGGAGGACAACTCCTACGCAGCTGAGAGTAAAAGCATGGAAAGGTGGAGGAGGTGAAAAGCTTACTTCTGAAAGTTTGCTTCCCTCCATAGGTTGCATTGTGTTGAACACCTGAGAAAATAGTAGCCTGTAACCACGGCTTTGGCTTTAGGTTAGTCCGTTACCTCTGGCCATAAATCACACCTTTACAATACCCTCCCACATACAAACGTTCTATGGATCTGGATAATAGGGCAAAATCAACATAACATGTCTTGATTACAGCTCCACATCAAGCGGCAACCTGAAAAGTCAAGCCAATGCAGAAGTGCCTTGAACTTTCATTCTCTCTAATGGCCAGCAAGGGTCGAATCCACTGGTTACAAAGAGAAGTTTAGTTGTGTAGAAGTCTATGAGAATGACCAGACTTCTCACTAGATTCATTACCTCAGTAAACATTTTCCTGACGAGTTCATGGTCTCGATCGCTACATTCAAGTCTTCTTCAATACAGCATAACATTCATTTTGTAAATGATGTTCCCATTTAGAGTACAATAGCCTTAGGGCGTGGCCACCTTGTGATTGACAGCAGCTTTCACTGCGTTTTCTGGTCTGGGTGCTCTCCATGTTTTCGTCTGAAAACTTTAATTGTTTCACAGAGTGTTTTCAGTACATGACATTTAATTTCAACATTTTGGTCGCCTAAAAATGTCTTGTTTAGCTTTCGATTGTACTTAGCTCCACCCTCTCATGTCACTTCTGGTTGCAAAAAAACAAGACGGTCACAGCCAAAACGCCAAACTCGAGGCTTCAAAACCATATTCCACAAAGCAATGGGTGACGTCACAGGGACTAGGTCCACTCCCTATATACAGTCTATGCTCCACATCAAATGATAAGCCAGGCCTTTACCTTGGTAGACTTGATGCATCCTAGTCCCAATTCCAACTGTTATTGATGGTAGCAGACACGCTGATGAAATGAAAGCCTCTCAGTATGTTATTTACTCTTCACCTACACATATTTGCAACATGCTACCGATACGTGCCGTAGTAGGCCATGCTGGAGTGCCCTAGTAACACCTCAGTAATGTCTGAAGCCAAAGCTGCTTGAATTTCTCCACCCTCACCCTCAATCCTCACCTTCTTTCCCCCTTACAAAGTTCCCAGAGTCTATTGAAAGACAGTGCCAGACAGTTCATGTCAGCCACACTTAAATATGCCTGCTAGAGAGAGGGTTGTGTTGTTATGACACCTGCCAGGCTGTATCAATTACTGGCAGAGGAATGGGTGACTGGGTGGGTTACTCCCAGAACAGGCCCACCGTTACCCCATTGGTGGGGATCACCTTGGCAGACATATCAACAACTCGCTGGCATTTATTTCAGGCCCATGCTATTTGATCCTGGCCTGATTGATGAATAAGAGACATTAGGAACTTACAATCACTGTGGCGTCGTGTTTGTACAACAGCAGATGGCTTTCATACACTGAGGCGTGCCAGATTGGAATCGCAGTATCTCAACTTCTGTGGGAGTGAGCTATCTCTGTGCTTTGAGGCCCTAAAGGTGTGAGTGACTGGCTTAATAAGTGAGCTACAGATGAGAAACATATATAGTCTGTGAACAAACACATTACCGTCTGAAGTAAGCTTTATCTTGATTCATTACCTATAAGGACATCTGTAAACCTATACGTCTTATGTGCAGGCCAACAGCCTTTATACCAGAATGTGTAGGAGGTATGTCTGGAATGTCCAACCAAAACACTTTTCCCTGTCTTAAAGAGACAGATCAAAGGGTGTGCTCTCTCTGCGACTAATTTCAGCCAAAGGACTGACACATATTCTTTGGTCTGCTGTTGTTCTGCTTGTGATTAGACATATTGACTCATCATAAGCAGCAGCCACTATGTGTCTGCCCTTCTACCTCTCTTCTGTCTCTATATTTAGCCTTGGTACTACAGGCTCCCTCATTGAGGTACGCCACTTATCTCCTTCGAAGCTCAGGGCCAGGCAGGCAGCGGTGAAACTACCACAGGCATCCTCAAAGAGTACAGACCCTGTCGTCACAGAGTCTGCCCTCGCAGCTCTGCAATGCCATTTTCTCAGGGAAGCCAACCACTACAAAAAAAACCAGCTCGAACCAAAGTAAAACAAAGCCGTGCCATTCAAAACCTCAAATATGCCGTCTCAAGGTGAGGTGCCTCATTCAGCACTGAGGTAAACGTTGCTGGTTTTGTTAAAACAACAGCCTTCCTCATACAGTCAGGAAGGTCAACTCAAGTGCCTTTAACAAAACAAAAGAATTGGGGCTGTTTCGTAGTTGGCTTGTTTGCAGGCTGCCTCAAACTTGCTAGGCCAGGCAAAGGCTGTTTGGTTCCAGCAGTTAGGAGATATAACCGTGGACACATAGCAGTGTCCCTTCACACAGTCAGTTAGCTGGACAGGGCACTAGGGGTCCCAAGAGACTGTTTCCTGGCAGCTAATGCTAAGTCTCTCCACCACAAGGAGGAGGTCAGTCAAATATAGGGCTAGTCATGTCCTGGAAAGTTTCTCCATAGATACTGAGCACCACATTCAGCTCCAAATACTCCCCAAACAACACAGATGATTCTTACTCATTGTTCTAAGTTAGACTGGGAGAGCAAAAATGCAGAAGCACTAGTATAGTATAAAAAAAAAAGAAAAGAAAAAAAGAAGCACCAAGTAGTTCTGAGAATTAGTCACTTTGGTGCAGTTCTATATTTCCATGTGCCACAGCAACTAGAGATGCTCCATTGATAGATTCAGGTATTCAACTAGGCAAATAACAATACACAGTTAACACAAACAATTGGATTGATTATTCAATCAAAGCACTTCAACAACCTGTGGAGCAGAGCTCTTCATAGGAATCATTTCAGAGGTGAGCTAGAAGACAATGGGCTCTTGTCTTCCAAATGATGCTGATCAACGTTTTAGCACGTGAGCTAATGGGCCTCCGCAGGTCACTCATCTCCCATCTGATGAGCATTTTCCATAATAACACTAATGCTAATAGCGCTATTGTTCTCTTAATCTGCATGATGACACTTAGAAGTGTAAAGGTAGTCAGTGGTCGTTAAAGGGTGTTAGGAAACGCAAAAAAATTATAAAATGATTTAACTGCACCTCAGAGATTGTGGAATGCGTTTCAAAAAGGAAAATGATTCGGAGAGTTGCTGCATCTGGCTCCTCTCAGCTCTTCTAAATAAGGCCAGTGGGCTGGTAAGGACGGGTGTGATCACACCATGCTCACAGCAATGCCCCCGCCACCAAGTTTACACTTGTCTCCCAACGCGTGTTTATGTTGGAGGTGAGACAGCCCCATCAACGGCAATAACAGCGGTACACCTAAGTGAGAGTGAAGAGTGTGTGTGTGTTCTGTATGTTAAGCCGTTAAAAGGCATGCTTGGCATGTAGAGGGCTTTCGATCATAATGGGTGGTCACATGACCGTGGCTGCATATCGATCGCAGAAGGCCACAATAAACAAATAACACATACCTGTACACTTGACACAAAAAAGTCCTAAAGTACTGACTACAAAACTCCCAAAAACACATGCGCCTAAACACTGTGCTACCCACTTACAGTATCTCTGCACCATTCCTCTCTCCCTTCGTCCATCAGTGAAGAGGCCTGCTCTAGTTCTCCGACACTCAGCAGATCTGTGGTGAGAGAATGCCCACCCAGTGAACCAGTCCAGCTATACACAGTATAGGCAGGTGACTGAGAAAGCAGTGGTGTAGAAAGTGGGTGAGCAGGGAGGCGGGGGGGGAGAGGTAAAGAGAGGAAACACCTGCAGTAGATTCTGGTAAGCCCAGAAAACCTGCAGTCATGCTTCATACTGCTCTCTCTTTAATCTCTCTGCCTCATTTTAATGCTTTTTACGGTTGATCTGGCTCTGTTTTCTCCCCTTTGTCTCGCTCAATGCTATCAGTTATCAGACCTATACACCACGTAATAACAGACTAAGTTACTTGAGCTCTACCACGTATTTGGCTTGATATTATTCACACATGATTGCACTGGCAATCACCTCAAACGCAGAAACAACACCAAAACAGCAACACAAATGTTTGGCCGGCACAGGAAAGCAGCAGCACACACCTGGGTAAACTGTTGTTTCCTTGCTGTTAGCGGCTGTTTCAAGTTAAGTGCAAAACCTGAAAACATCAGGCAGGCAACCAAACACAAACCTGGCTAATGTTACATTAGCCGCCGTCAAACCTCATTGGAGTGTCGCAAGCAAAAGGAAATGTCCCTGTCACCTCTGCTGTCAGACTCCATTCAGTCTGCAGTTACAGACTGATAGGTTTTGAAAGCTGTGCAGTGGTATAATAGTCTTCTTCCCCTTTGATTTTGCCAGTTTGTGTCTAGGGTTGACATTTTGAGTGGAGGCTCTGTGAGGATATTATTAGAGCAACTGCCTAAAGGTATTCAGCCGTTTAAATGTAGTCGGTTACATCAGTCGCATCAAACTTCATTACATAGCCCGTTTCCTTTTTCTCCAACCACTTGAGCACTAATAACAGCAACATGACTGAGCCAGCAGATACCGTTTGAGCCCACATGTGTTAAAATCATCCACTCACGCATTAAGGCTGGACAATAGGCAAATGTATTCAGAGCTGTGATAATCATTTGTCAAGTCGCAGGCCAAACCGTTGAGCCTGTTTTATGTGTTGTCAGACAACAGAATCCGATTTCACAGCTTGATCCAAGCTCTGTCATAGATACACACGGGTCAGCCAGCTGATCGCTTCCAGGCTATGGCTAACATGCTACGAATGCTACCAATCTTTCTTTATGCCTGTTAGCAATGCGACGTTTCTACAGGATCATGCTTCCATTTAAAACAACATGTAGGGATCATAAATACTACATCTGTGCATTCTTTATTATCAAACTGAAGAGAGATTGACATTCATAATATATAATTGTATAGCATGATTTTAGTTTCCACACTGTCGCATTGTGGCCTAACAGCTGAGCTGGGGCACATGGAGGTGTGTGTTTAAATATATGCAATGAGCATTAACGGTGTTATCCAACCTGCTTGTGTAGCGCAGGTCTATATTAGGTTAGTGTAGCACAGGGCTGTTGCATTTTAGGAGCAGGTGACTGGACATTCCTGCCTGTATTAGGCTTGACAGTTTACTGTGGGGGAGTACAGAGCAGGGAGAATTACACTAGCCTATGAAGAGGGAGGGAGGTACACTGACAAATAATTCTCCAGCTGGAAAATCTCATTAAATCTTGCTTACCTGTAAGTATACCTTGCTGCACAGATTTATTACTGGCATCAGTAAATTCAACCCAACACCTCAGTCCATTAAAGAGACTGAACGTCACGGTCATCAGCACTGCCACATATTTACACTTGTCAATTCTTCACTCTAGTCGAGACTGGGTTTATTATGTAGATTAATACAAAGATTGCCAGTCAGCAGCGTGAGGTGAGCGCATACAAACGCAAAAGAGGGCAGTAAAAGGTAAACGGAGGGGAGCGATGGCAAGGTGGGAGGAGAGGAACTGCTAATGGCTTAAAAAGACAAAGCTGGCCTGTCACATACGATGCTCATCTGAACTGATGGCTGCCCCGGGGAGGGAGAGTCACGAACTGTCAAAGTGACAGAGAGAAAAGAAGAGGGAGAGAACACAGAGGAGAGACGGAGCCTGGGGAAAGGAGACATAAAAGGTTGAAATGAGGGGGGCTGTTGAAAGAGGAAAATCAAGTGAATAATAAAGTAAACGCAAGAGACAACAAGGAAATGACAGGAGGAAAGAGAGAGAAATTAAAATAGTGAAGGCAGTGGACAATATTTACATTGCTGTGTGCATTCTCTAGTTGCCTGTGTCTCAGTAAAGGTCAGTCTTTGACGCTGTGGCTCTGCCTGACAGATGTCTCAGTGAGGGGACAGGCTGTAGGGTAACAGGCAGTACACACACACACACACACTCACATTTGTACACACATTCACAGACAGGTGGAAGTGTAGAAATAACCTAGAAGTACCTTTTTTGTTTATTGGTTACATCTAATTTTACAACCGTTGCAAGTTCCCATTTATAGCAATCAGCAGGTCAGCACACCTCAGTGAAGCCGTGGCCAAGATCCATGTTGACAACCTACTGTGGCTTCACTAATTCTGACACTAACACACAAAAGTGCAGTGAGAGCTCTTCGTTTTTTGTAGAAAATCCTCCTCTTTGTGGCATTTTGACAACAGCTGACCACTCTCTCATTTCTCCAGAATGTCAGCTCTGTCACAAGACACCCGAGGCCAAACGTCCTGGACAACCCCTGACACACACACAACGCACAATCAAACACACTCACTGCCCGGGGCTATTGCTCAGTTGTCACAGTGGTTTCTTGTTAGTCATGTGAAGCAGGGAGAGAAAGGGGTTAACGCCGTAAACTTACATCCACAAAAGCTCTTTTGTCACCTCAGTCCTCAACCAACACCCCCCACCCTGCGTCCTTTTCTTTCTCCCCTTTTTCCCCCCGTGTGATCATGAAGGGTTAGCCCCTGGGCGACTACAGCTGAAGAGCAGTGAACCAGTACCGTTCACACCATTACCCTGCTGTTAAATGACCATGAGGGTGGACAGCTACGAAAATCTGTCTTGCTAAACCAGGCGGGACAGAAAGGACACATGGTTACATGTTGCAAGACCCCACCTAACGTGTGTATAAGGGGGTCAAATGAATCCACTGTGCCCCTCTCCCAGCTCAACACCTCCTTTCACTGTGACTGTACTTGCGATGACTAACACGTTAATTATGATTTGTAGAACAGGGGCGGACAGATGAAAAATCACAGGCTGAGTGAGCAGCGACGCTGTTAATGCATCTTCTCAATGCGGTGCTGATTGGTGAAATGGCTGAGGCAGCAGGTAAACACAGGCCGTCATGTATTGATGTATTGATGGGCCCTCTTTTGTCCATTACACCCAGAGGCGCTGGGATGGTGCGTGGGCATGTGTCTGGTTGCCAAAGGCCCGGGAGACCATTAGTTCCCTGTGTCAGAATTCGAAGGGGAGTATCGACAGTCCAGCTGGGGCAATCAATAGGCGCAGATCTCTCACTCCCCTCTGCCATCTTTGGTAATGGGCCTACAGTGAGTCAGACACTGCTGCTGTGGGACTCTTGTGTACTTTGTTATATCGCCTCGCTTAGTGTATTCCAGCACGGTAAACAGGAGAGAAAGGAACTGTTGCTTTTGAGAGTGGAAGGGCAACACAAGTGAGTCGGCCAGACTCCAATGCTGAATTGATTAGTGCTGTTAGAATAGTTGGGACTCATACAACTGCCAACCAAGAAATGATGTTACTTTCTGACTAAATGTAAGTTACAAACAGCTGTCTCGTCCTTCATTCAGCTTAGTCATGTTCTTTTCTGTTCTGGTCAGATGCCGGTTGCTGCTCCCTCGGGCGGATGGAGGCCAGATCGGGGTTTTCTTGTATGCGACAGCCAACAGGGTGGGACCTGGATTATCCGAGCACACTGCAATCATTGGACTGGACTCTCGGGACTATCCCATGTGATGTCACCCATACTGTGAAGTCATTCAGCAGGGAACAGCCAGATGTTTTCAGGGATAGAGCCTCTCCTGTTTTTCATGTGAAGTATTCCCAAGTAGAAACACTTAGAATGCGTTTCTGATAACAGTTTTGTCCTCGGGGCAAAACCCTACATCTATAACGATTATCGCTGTCTATTTTCTGGTGAACCAGTGACCTGTGCTTGTGATTCCAGCTTTTAATTAATTAAATTAGTACTCCATGAGGGAAAATATCCCTTTTGGTTGTCCTTCCACGAAGGCTAGATCCACATGGAAGCAGTGACTTGTTCAAAGCACACACGGCCAGAGTTTCTCCAAGGATACCCTGTCGCCCTAACCCCTGCTTTACGGCGGCAAACATCAGTGCTGATACAACCAGTCCCATTTCTTCTGCATCCATATAGCGACGGTGTACAAGACACTACGAGAGTTAAAACCGTTTTGGGGGAAAGAAGAGGAGCTTGCCCTTTGTCTCTCTGACACTACGGTGGCTGAACTGGGTCAAACAGAGCAGTGTTTTTATTCCTGCGTACTCCCTGTGGTTCAGGGGGAATTCCACTGGGCAGTACACTGGCCTTCCTGTTCATCTGTGGTGATGTGCTCTGTAGCCGAGAGGAAGAGGAAAGAAAGACAGATCTGTCCAGGGACAAGCTCTTCTCATCACACCGCCAACATGAGTGTGACTTGTGTTGATGGTTGTGTTAGAGATGACTGTATATATGTGTGTGTGTGTGTGTGTGTGTGTGTGTGTGTGTGCAGCTGTTGTCAGACAGATCACTGATAA